>PVJN01016378.1:0-42616 GCA_004026805.1 Lasiurus borealis
TCTATTTCTTTCACCAGGTGGGGGAAGTTTTTGGTCATTATTTCTTCAAATAGGTTTTTAGTATCTTGCTCTTTCTCTTCTTCTGGCATCTCCATAATTCTGATGTTGGTACACTTGAAGTTGTCCCAGAGGCTCCTTACACTATTTTCAAATTTTTGGATTCTTTTTTCTTTTTGCTTTTCTAGTTGAGTGTTTTCTGATTCTTTGTATTTCAAATCTTTGACTTAATTCTTGTGTTCCTCTAGTCTGCTGTTAGGTCTCTGTATAATATATATATATATATATATATATATATATATATATATATATTTTTTTTTTTTTCAGTCAGTATATGTTTAATTTCTAGTTGGTCCTTTTTCATCTCCTCTTGGGTCTCACTAAATTTATCCATCTTTTCTAGGAAATTCTTGAAAAATATTATAACTGTGGTTTTGAACTCTATATTTTCTCCTTTGTTTTTCTCCATTTCTTTCATTTTGTGATGTTTCTTTGTCTCTGCATTTTCACTGCTTCACTGAGTTGATAGAGTAGCTTTGTGTGCTAGGTGTCTCATATGGCCCAGTAACTCCACCTCCCCAGTTACTTAAGGTGGACTCTCTTGGTGCACCCCTTTGTGGACTGTGTATACAGCCTTGTTGTAGTTAAGTATTGATTGTTGTTGGTATCACTGGGGTGAATTGATCTCCAAGCCAATTGGTATTGAGGATCAGCTGTGTCTATGCCAGGAGAACTTCTGTGCTAGAGTCAGCCTTATGATACAAGACTTGCACAATTGCAAAAGCCTCTGTGCTCAGCTTGGATGGGGTGGAGTCTCAGGCTGAACAGAGATAGCCCTGGCTTCCTGTCAGCCCTGCTCTACACAGCCCCTGGGTCTCAGTATCCCTCAGTATTGCTGCAGCCCTCTCTGTGTGCATGTACATACCTCTAGACCTCTGCCTTTCACATCTCCCTTGAGTTTCTGTGTGCTCTGCGGACCTGTATGAGTCTGGGTCCCCATGTCTCACCAAAACTGGGGTTCAGTGCAGTCAGAAGGGGAGTTTAGTGCAGTTGGGAGGCTTGGCCTTCCTCCTGCTAGAGAAAGCCAGAAGCATAATCAGTGGTAAGTCCTCTCTGTGCTCATTGGCATGCACACTTCCAGACCTCTGACCTTCATGGCTCCCCAGAGTTTCCATGAAGTCCTCTCTTTTTTCAGCAGTCCCCCCACCCCCGTATGAGTCTCACCCAGAACTGGGGTTCAGTGCAGTTGAGAGTTTCCATCTCCCTTCTGCTAGAGGAAGCCAGCCAAGCACTCCACTGCCCATCCTCTCCACATATGTATCTCTGTACATCAGCTTTTTGCAGCTCCTCTGAGTCTCTGTGAGCCCCTCTCTTTCCTTCTAGTTGTAGAATTTCCACTCAGCCAGCTTTCCTGTGGTTCTGGATGATGTCCATTTTGTCTTTTAGCTGTAGTTTTGAAATTATTGATGAGGCAGCAGATTAGGTGTTCACCTATGCTGCCATCTTGGTTTCCTCACCAGGACATTTTTAAAATTTATGAATTTTGACATAAAAGACATTAGCTTTGATCTGTGGTCTTGATAACAAAATGTTCACCATAGTTAAGATGTTCATTTGTTAAAATGAATCCCACCCCTCCCCACCCAGGTTCTTCATTCCTTCCTAAACTCTGATTTATACAATTTCATCCAAGATTGAAGATTACTTAACTGTATCCCAAGGAATTCATTTTCAGGGATCTAAGTTGTGTACTGTTTTTAGTTTCTCACAACAATATCATCTTTCCTTTTGTAAGCTCAATTTTCTCTATTGGAGGATCCAGATGTGTCTGCATTGCCCATAGCACTAAGTAGAATGTCTGCCATAGACTTGGCACACTCTTACTTGAAACTAATGATAAAATAATAATAAATTTTAAAAACATGCATTGACATCAACTACATTTTCTGTACATTTTATTATGAAACCCTAACATCGCTGCAAAGTAAGAGGGGTTATCCTTAGTCTATAGATGAGGAAACTAAAATTTAGAGTCTTACCCAAATTACACGGTTGGTAGGCCACAGAGCCAGCAGATAAGCCATGTCTCAATGGCTCCAAAGGCAAGGTATTTTTATCTCTTATAGGCGCCTCTGACCAAAATTGATTTATTCATCTCATTTCTGTTTGCAGATCAGTAAACTGAGTCCTATAGAGGTTAAAGTAACTTATCCAAGGTCATATCACCAGGAAGTAAGTTGTAACCCAGTTGTCAGACTACTAAATTCATGTTCTCTCTGTTAAGCTATGCTGTTTCCATGAACTAATGAATCTAGGTTGACCTGAGACTGATTTCAAGGGGTGTCAGGAGATTTTGGGGACTTGGGGACATCATGGGTAAGGGGTGATGTTTTAAAAGGTGGCAGTGGAGGGCAGCCATAATACCATCTTCATATTCATAGTGACTCATTTTTCCCTAAACAGCTTGATCCCATGTGGTTCAGAGAATCATTGGGAAATGTAGTAATGGTTGGAATGGTGATTCCCCCCAAATATGTGTCCACATCCTAACCTTCAGAATGTTTGGGGAAAGGGACTTTGCCTATGTGATTAAATTAAGGATATTAAAATGAGATCTTGCTGAATCATCTGGTTGGGCCTTAAATCTAATTACAAATGTCTTTATAAAATAAAGGTAAAGGTATACTTTGAGACAAACAGAAGAGGAGAAGATACAGAAGACAGCAGCACCAATTAAAATGATGCACTTATAAGCCAAGAAACACCAAGGGATACTTGGATCTACCAAAAGAGATAAGGAACATATTCTTCCCTAGAGCCTCTGAAGGGAGTGAAGCCATGCCAACAACTTGATTTTAGATTCCTGGCCTCCAGATAGGTGAGAGAATAAAATTTTATTGTTTTAAGCCATCAAATGTGTGGTAATTTGTCATGGATGCCACAAGAAACTAATACATACTCTGAGTATGGTTTGAGGTACCTACATTAGTATATACACAAAAGAACAGTTCTGACTACCTCTAGGGCTGAATAGCTTGATTATTACAAATCCCCAAACAAGGAATCCAAGATGCTAACAATGCAAGCCACAGTTCTTGGACTAAGACATAAGGAGTACGTGGATGGCAGTCAGGGCCTGTGGTTGAAAACACCTGGGATAATACATGTGACAGGCAAATACTGTAGGCATGAATATAAGAATCCTGACTAGGAATCAAGACCATACCAGATGCATTAGCCTATAAACATGAGGACTTCAGCTAGGCTTAAATTAGGACAATTTACCCTGCCTTTCTCATCATCTGAAGCTGTACAATGTGGAGAAATGGCATGGATTTTAATCTAAAAACCTTGAATTTGAATTATTGTTCTGTTCACGGTTACATGGTCATTGAGCTGACATGACTAGAAAGTTTCTCAGTTTCCTTATATACAGAATGAGACAATGGCAAGAACTATCTCATTGAGATGTCAGGATTAAATATTACACGTTTACATGTAATATCACAAAATAAGAGCTCACTAAATGGCAGTTGTTCTGTCCACTCATGAGACCTCAGACTGAAGCTCTATTATTGTCATCTTCTCCTTAAGGTGGTTCACGAGTCAGGGACAGGCTCTATTCTCATGCCCAATGCTGTAACCTAAGGGGAAGATAACTTAAAGCAACAGCCTCCTCTCCTACTTCCCAAAATAGGACAGTGGTTGAATACCCTGAATTTCATAGCTCGGAAGAGAGTTGATGACTTCTCACTTTGTCTGTTAATTGTTTCTTAGCTCTTACAGCAAAATTGCTTGGATGAACGATGTGATTATTTCCAACCATTATTTTTTGTAACTTAAGATAAAATTTAGTACACTTATGAAATAAATGACTCATGGGGATTAATGTTTTTTAAATGAAGTCAACAAAACAATACAAGCTGCTATCACAGCTAATGGGCTAGATCCTGTCATGATATTCGGTGATGGTATCCACTTGAGTGGCTGGAAAGATTGGATGACACAAGGGACATGGCATTTGGAATGAGTACTTTCTCTGAAGTCACACTTCATTTGCATTGTGATATCAAATGACTTAATTCATTTTCATCTGCTATGCTCAGTTCACAGGCCTTACCTGCAGTCTAATCTGTCAGATCCTTTCAGAAGTGTTACAAGTAAGATCTGTCAGCCTGACAAGTAGTCATTTTTATTCCCACTGTTCAGTGTTCTTGCGCTCTGGGATTCTGACAACTGAGAAAACTGCTGTAACTTCTTATGTAATCATGGATAATATCAGGCATGAAGAAACTGACCTAATGTCCCAAAGGCAACCATTCTACTTGAAGATATTCTCCAGGGAAAGGGTGAAATGAATAAAATTCAGTGTATTTTTTACAAGCCTCTATTACTGTTACTAAGTCACAGGTTAATGCCTGCTTTAGAATGCCAGTCATTTAAAAGAGAAAAATAAACCAGAATTATAAATAACTGCAGCCATGAATAATACAATGCATACATTTTTCCTTAACTGAAGGGTTATTTTGACGTTTTGTGCTGTGCCTGACATCTTACAGTTTCTCCACAGAAGTACACAAGAAGTCAAACTCAGACAATCCAAGCAAGGTTTTATTCATTCTGTTGGGACTTTTCTTTACAACTACAAACATTGGGTATAATAAGGGTCAAGTTACTCCCTCAAGAAGCTAAACTGTAGGTGGAATGGAGCCAACTTAATTAACTCCTACATAGGTTTAAGTTATTTATAAATCCAAGAAATAAGCACAGCCTGTATTTCCAAAGTGCCTCTAGCTAACACATGTAACCCTTTATTGACCAGTTTAAAATATTCAGATCTTCACTTCTACACTGAAGAAATTTTGGTTTAGCCAAGTCAGTTCTGCTATCCTTGCTTAATTCTTTACATCATATGATTTAGCAAACATGTTAATGTTCCTAAAATACAGATAGTAAATCTAGGCTAGGTTCTATCGTGAGTAATTCCTATGAGTAAGTAACAGACCTACTCTGATTCATCAAGATCAATCCACATTGAATGGCCTTCATGGATTGATAGACAACACATGAATAGCAAGTCTGGGCATGTTAGCTTTGGAGCTTCTGTGTTGTAAAATATGTTACACATGCTGTAAGACACAAGTTTGGAAATACACAACCTATGTTATAAAGACAATGATTTCAGAAATAATTCCTTTAATTGCCAACATGGCACACATACTGGTTTCATTCCAGTCGAGTTCAGAAAGCCCTTGCATAGGAAAACAGAATTATAGGATTGTGTTAGGCCAGATGAGTCTGTAGAAGTGACCATATGTAATAAATATAATTCACTGTCCAAACCAGGACATTTTTTGTAGGATGAAACAAAGTACTATTAATAATTACATCAAGACCTAGCTATAAGGCAGGAGAGGGCACTGCTATATAACTCATACTGGCATCAAGAAGATAACATCTTACACAATGTCTGGCAAATAGTAAAGTTCAATAAAGGCTTTTTGAATGAATAAAATAATAGAATGAAATGGCATTGCTTTACTTCTCCAAAGTCTTTCAGTCACTGATCACTGGGGTTGGTATACCATTATTAAAAACTTGGTGGTGGTGGCTAAATTAAGTTGTGTTCTAATAAAGGGAAAGAACAGAGTTCCAGAGTTCCAATCACCAAATCCAAAGCCTTTCTCTTAGATCTACCTTCCTGGATCTTTTGAAATATCTGATATTGTTGGCAAACCCCTCTGACCTTGGTTTCCATGACATTGTGCTGCCTTGGCTGTTCTTACTTTTCTGACAACTGCTTCATGACCCCTTTTACTAGTTTATTTTTGTCTTTTTATTGGCTCAGTGCCTTACCTTTCTACACGTGCTTTCTTAGTAGTCTTTTCTACTCCTGTGTACTACCTATATAATTCTCAAACTTTGGCCTCCTTACAAAGCATCAGTTCTACAATGCAATGTTGCATCTGCAACTCACTCATAATATTTGAAACAGATTTCAACATCTTAAACCAACTCTTTCTTATGATTTCTATTTGTGAAGGGCACCTCCATTTGCCAATGAACCAAAGCTTGAAACATCAGCTCATCATTTTTTTTCCTTCCCTTTCTCTAGGACACATAGTGGACAATACCAAGTTCTCCTGGACCATTTTACTCAATCACTCCTATATTTGTCCAACTCTAATGGCAAAAAGTGCAGGTTCACCATCATTTTCTTGCTATAGTGTATCTATCTGCTAATTAGCCTTTTGTCTTCACTTCTAGTTCCCTAATTCAACCTATGTCTCTATGGTCAATTAAATCACAATAGAGTAAAAAAAGTCTCTTCAGTAAATGGTGTTGAGGAAATTGAACAGGTACACACACAAAAAATGGAACTAGACCGCAAACTTACACCATACACAAGAATATAATAAAAAAAGATATAAGACTTAAATGTAAGTCACAAAAACAAATAATCCTAGAAGAAAACATAGGCAGTAAAATCTCAGACATCTCTGGTAGCAATATGTTGATATATCTCCTAGGGCAAGGGAAATAAAGGAAAAAATATACAAATGGAACTACATCTAAGTAAAAAGCTTCTGTGCAGCAAAAGAAATCAAGAAAATTCAAAGGGAACCTATTGTATATGTGATTATATTTGTCAATGACACATCTGATAAGGAGTTAATTTCCAAAATATATAAAGAATGTATACAACTCCACCAGAAAGGCAAACAATCCAATTTAAACATGGGCAAAGGATCTGAATAGACACTTCTCCAAAGAAGTTATATAGATGGCCAATAGAAATATGAAAAGATGCTCAACATCCCTAATTATCAAAGAAATGCAAATTAAAACTGCAATGAAGGTGGGAGAAGGTGAGTGGGTGGGAGGTAATCAACCAAATACCTTGTATGCATATATGCATAACCCATGGGCACAGACAATAGGGTGGTGAAGGCCTGGTGCAGGTGATGGAGGCAGGCCAGAGGGGATCAATGGAAAAAAGAGAGATATATGTAATACTTTCAACAATAAAGAATTATCACCTCACAACTGTCAGAAAGGATATTACCAACACACCAATAGACAAGTGGTGAGGATATGAAGAAAAGAAAACCCTCCTGCACTGTTGGTGGGAATGCAAATTAAAATCACAGTGAGATATCACCTCACACCTGCCAGAATGGCTACCATCAATAAATCAACAAACAAATGCTGGTGAGTAGAAAAGAGAACCCTTGTGCACTGTTGGTGGGAATTCAGATTGGTGCAGCCATTGTGGAAAGCAATATGGAGTTTGCTCAAAAAGTTAAAAATGGAACTGCTTTTTGACTTAGCTATCCTACTTCTGGGAATTTATCCTAATGAACCTGAAACACCAATCAGAAAAAAAATATATGCACACGTATGTTCACAGCAGTGCTATTTACAAGAGCCAAGTACTCATCAGTAGATAATAAATAAAAAAAGCAGTGGTACATTTACACAATGTAATACTATACTTAATGTGCTTTATAAAACCTGTTTTTAAAAAAGAAGGGTCTCTTACCCTGCAATCTCACTCTTAGGAATTTACCCTAAGAAATCACAAACACCAATCAGAAAGGATTTATGCACCCCTATGTTCATAGCAGCACAATTTACAATAGCTACAATTTGGAAACAGCCTAGGTGCCCGTCAGCAGATGAGTGAATCAGAAAACTGTGGTACATCTACACAATGGAATTCTATGCTGCCATTAAAAAGAAGGAACTCTTACCATTTGCAGCAACCTGGTTGGAACTAGAGAACCTTATGCTTAGTGAAATAAGCCAGTCAATGAAGGAGAAGCATCACATGATCTCACTCATTTGTGGATAATAAAGAACATTATAAACTTATGAACAAAAGGATAGATACAGAGGCAGTAAAGCTTCAAACAGACTGTGAAATCACAGCAGGAAGATTAAAGTTAGGTGAGGTAGAGATCAATCAAAGGACTTGTATGCATGCATATAAGCATAACCAATGAACATAGACACTGGGGGGTTAGGTTTTGCCTGGGAGGGAGGGGGGCAATGGGGAAATATGTATAAAAATTAATAAAAAATAAAAAAAAAAACTTTCTTCTCAAAATAATAAACAAAAGGTCTCTTACCCTTTGAGACAGTATGAGTGGAATGGAGATTACTATGCTAAGTGAAATAAGCCAGTCAGAGAAAGACAAGTATCACATGATCTCACTCATGTGTGGAATCTAATGAACAAAATAAACTGATGAACAAAATAGATCCAGAGACATAGAAACATGGAACAGACTGATGAATCTCAGAGAGAAGACAGGTTGGTTGGGTGGGAAGAGATCAGCCAAAGAACTTATATGTGTAACCTATGGACACAGACAACAGTGTGGTGATAACCTGATGAAGAGGGTGTAGGGGCTAAGTGGAGGTGAGCAAAGCAGGGTGATGGGGACATCTATGATAATGTTAAGAATAAAATAAATCACAAGGATTTTAATTCTCCTCTATTTGAATGTCAAGGCATCACTTATCCTAGCAGCATAATTGCTCTTGCTGGATGAGGATGTCTGGTGATCCAGAGGCTATCTAAGTAAAGAATTTGAGTAGAAATCTCTCCTATCCCTCTAAATAACTAGCAGGGCAGGTAGGAAATAGGGGCCTGGAAAATGAACATCCAGACTGCTGGGATAGGAGTTGCCTCACATTCATTGGGGCCCATTTTGTTAATTTCTAACCTGGGCTAGTCTCGGGCATTCTTGCAGGGGGTTCTTGGCAGTCCAAACTGAACCTTCAGGATTTCTACCCACACAGCTTCCTGAGTGAGATCCAAATGAGCAATACCTGTAGGATCTCATTTGGAGACGAACTTTATGCATGGTACTTGATCCCCATAATGTGATTTTTAGGCTGAGTTTCTGAAACTGGTAAGATAATGTCTCAGTTATCTAAAGATGTCACTGTTGGGAATCTCCTGGCCACTACAGTCAACTATTTGCATATCCTCTCAGACTGGTTAATGGTATTTTGGTTTACAGTACTGGTGAAGCCTTCCTCTCATTCTCACAATTTCAGTGTTTCAGAAAACTAGCAACAGTAGAGTTTACACAGAAGCACAATTTTGAAGCTACATTGCTTCCCATGTAGCAGGGTTGGTCTTGATTTGATGCCAGATGGAGTGACAGCACTGATTTGAGTTTGGGACTGAGAAGCGAATGAAGGAAACAAAAGCCATACTCTGAAACACTGTGCCCACACTTGGTGCAGCCCGTGCCATCATTTCTGCCCGAGTTCCAGAAAGGAGTCAGTTCTCCAGGTGACCATCTGAAGATAGCCATATCTTACCACATTTAGATGTAATGTGCTTTATAAAACCTGACACATTTTGCTTCCACAGAATTTAAAATTTCCTCTTCACTTCCTTAAAATATCTTTAGCTCCCTAACAAGGAGAAAGAATGTAAGCTAAACTACAAACACGATGCTTCTTATTTATCCTCCCAAATCTTGTTCGTTGGCTTATTAGAACTATCCACTTTACTGTCATGGACAGATAGCTTCTTCAAATATGGCATTACATTTTCTCAAAAAGCTTTCTATTTCACTGTCACAGCTCCTCCTACCACCATCATTACCTGTTATATGACACCTGTGCCAGACTAGTGAAATGGACTGTGGACCTGAAAGTATCACACATAATCTCAGATACTGATTTTCAGTATGCATCAGTATTTAGAGCCAATAACACTTACCCAGTGATGCTTTTTACCATGACTCTTGGTCACTAATTAGTTCAAAATTATTTATGTGCCTGTGAGATGTGCACACACATACAAACACACACGAGACCGCATACATTATCAAGATCTTTGTGGTTCATAAAAAAAGAATCATTAATATGATATATCACAATCTATACACTTTGTTATTTTCTGCATTATCAATTTGACTTTGATTATTTTTGTATACACAAATCCTATTTTTAAAAGGCTTCTTTGTAACTCAACTCTACATTGTGTAAGTATATCAGAAGAAAACATTCAATTCATTGTTGTTTTGTGTTATATTGTGGTAAGTTTTGAAACAGATGAGTATTCAATTTTTTATACTGTCTTTCCTCCCACTGAACTGCATTCAATCTATTTTATCCCTGAAAACATATTATCTGCACTCTTATAACCTCATTTCTTTTTAATACATTTTATTGATTTTTCACAGAGAGGAAGGGAGAGGGATAGAAAATTAAAAACATCGATGAGAGAGAGAAACATCGATCAGCCACCTTCCTTCTGCATGTCCCCTACTGGGGATGTGCCCGCAACCAATGTACATGCCCTTGACTAGAATCGAACCTGGGACCTTTCAGTCCACAAGCCGACACTCTATTCACTGAGCCAAACCGGTTTCAGCAGGCCAATAATCATTAATTAATCAATAAATAGTTGTTAATAAATGAATAGATTAATGAAGGAAGATCCTTAAATAACAGCAGTTTTCCAAAATACTCTTTTAATTATTTAATCCTAGAGCAAAAATTGTATGTATACTTCTCCGTGCCCATCTTACTCTAGTCACTTTTGTTGTTTTGCTGAAGACTTTAAATAGCCTTAAAACTCGTGGTTTTCTTGCTAAATCATCTACCCAATAATTACAATAAACATGTAAAGTTGATCAGCAGTAAGTAAACAATTCTAAAAAAGAAACCGATTTAACAAAAGAATCTAGCCAAATTGGGAGTTTGAATCTCTTATTTATAGTTTTAGAACAATGAATCTCAAACTTTATGTAAACGAATCCATACATAGAATTAAAAGTCTAAAAACACACAATTAAAAGCAGAGTTGATTTGCATAGGAAGGTGGCTTTTAGTCTACCCCTGAATATATCTGTCCTCTAACTTCATCATCTCTCCCCTAGTGCTCCACAACTCAGAAACCCCATGATTCCTAAAAGCAGTTTGAAAACTACTGCTCTAGGAAATGCCCTTCAGGAAGGCCAGAGAAGGCGAGCTGGGTTCTATCTCAGGATGGGGACACGAGGACATGAATTTGGCGCTGGACGGCATGGATGGACTTAAAAAAATGTATCACACGGTAAAATGAGCAAGAGCTACAATCAGATTTGGTGGCTCCTAGAATAGCACGGCCTGTACCCCTGTAGGTAGCAGCTGCCTTAGCAGAAACACACAACCTGTCATCTATATTCAGACCGCACTGTTAACACTCCTAAGTGCAGGAAGTGCTTTTCTCCCCGTGTACCCTCCCACCTGCGTATCTGTGTTTCCTTCCTTAGTTTTGCCACCTGAGAAACTGAGTTAGTACTATTCTGAGAAAACGACTCCGCATCCTGGTCCCAGTTGAGAGTGTAGTCCCAGAAGGAGGTAATTATCTCTGGTGCTAGAGATAGACCACACAGGACACAAATGTTTTAGAGTCCTTGAAAGTCATGTGCTCTGCAGTGCTCCAATAAATATATCCCTTAACCATGTGTAAACACTATAGCAAAATCAGGCATTTCCACATCAAAGCAAAGTCGTGCACAGCACCCAAGGCACCCTCAGGAAATGTCAAAGTCATCAGGTTAAGGCCCAGTGGTCCGCACACTGCAGCTCGCAAGCCGCGGGTTTGCCACTCTATTGATTTATGAGTTAACTGCTTGCCTTGACCTGGCAGCCACAATTGTTTTAATTAATCTTGGCTGAATATATTATTTTAAGAGCTATTAAATAGAAAAGCATGGGTTCCTGTTAAGTATATGGACCAATCTAGACACCTCCGTCAAATACCAAAAGCAGTTTTTCCTGACTTTATTTGGCTTTTGGAGAACAAGAAAAATAGGTTTATTTGTGTAATGCTTATTAACTTGTGCAGTTATTCAGTGTCTGGTAAGTTAATGTTCAAGAAAAATATTAATTTTTATAAAATGTTCTATTATTTTATTTATTTTTTAAATATATTTTATTGATTTTTTTACAGAGAGGAAGGGAGAAGGATAGAGAGTTAGAAACATCGATGAGAGAGAGACATCGATCAGATGCCTCTTGCACACCCCCTACTGGGGATATGCCCACAACCAGGGTACATGTCCTTGACTGGAATCGAACCTGGGACCTTTGAGTCCACAGACTGATACTCTATCCACTGAGCCAAACCGCTTTCGGCAAAATGTTCTATTATTTTGAAACAATTACTCATTTATTTCAGCACTTTGTATTCAGCATGTCTCTATAAAAATAAACCTGATTCTATGAAAAGTGAAACTTTTATTTTCTTGCGGCCCTCATAATCTTAAACCATACTTATCTGGCCCGTGTTAGCCTTTGAGTTTGACATGCTTGCTCTATAGTATAGAATAGTGGTTCCCAACCTTTTTTTGGCCATGCCCCATCTAAGCAACTCTAAAATCATGATGCCTCTCCCCCAAATAATAATTCTTATTAGTCAAAAAGTGAACTCCTATTCACGTGGAAAAAGCCCAAAAGGCCATTAACTTGGTTTAAACAAGCTTCCAAAGAACATGGCATCCATTAAAGAAAAAAAAAAAAAGAAAGAAAGAATGAAATGACAGTTGCTCAGAAAAAAATGACTAAGAAATTGTTAAAAAATAATATGAAGTGATATGAAAAAATAGCAAATAAAGTTTCAAAATATATAATAAAGAACTGAAATGCATAAATATGGCACAATATATACTTATCTACTATATATAAGGCCCCTAGAGCCATAAAAATGAAAAAAATTCACTGTTAATAACATATTCTCAAATTGCCTCCCCCCTTAAAAATAAAATTGCCCCTCTGTGGAACATGTGCCCCACGTTGGGAACCAGTTGTCTAGAACAAATCACCATTGTCTTCTGCCTATACCATGCCAACATCCTCCTAACTGAGCTCTCTACTTGTGATATTGCTCCATTATAGTCCATTTTCTAATTCTCGTTCTCTCCCTCCATAACCCCTTGTTCCACCTCTTCTCCTCACACACAAACTCTTTGGTCAACTGAAACTTTATTAGGAAATTGAAGAAGAACTGAGGTCTGTCTCCTTGTCACTTCGCTGTTTCTTTTTTTTTTTTTAATATATTTTATTGATTTTTCCACAGAGAGGAAGGGAGAAGGTTAGAAAGTCAGAAACATCGATGAGAGAGAGACATTGATCAGCCGCCTCCTGCACACCCCACACTGGAGATGTGCCCGCAAGCAAGGTACATGCCCCCGACCGGAATCAAACCCGGGACCTATCAATCCGCAGGCCTACGCTCTATCCACTGAGCCCAACTGGTCTTGGCCACTGTTACTTCTTGCTCAGCATTGATGAGATCCTGAGACCTATTTATCAAAGATAAGAGCTTCAAGTTTTCTCTTTGTTTTTTCAATATATCCAGCACTTTAAACAATTTCTCACAGCAGATGCTTTCATGATCCCTTGATATCTCTGGGTGCTCTTCTCCATATTCTCTCTCACTTGTCCATGTTTTCCTTAAATTTATGATGCTTCATCACAAATGAAGAGAGTGCTACCTAAAAATTGTTTTAAACAAAGTAGTGATCTGCTTGCCTTGATCTGGCAACCACAATTGTTTTAATTAATCTTGGCTGAATATATTATTTTAATAGCTATTAAATAGAAAAGTATGGGTTCTTGTTAAGTGTATGGATCAATCTAGACACCTCCTTCAAATACCAAAAGCACTGCAGCTAAAGCAGTTTTTCCTGACTTTTACCTATGCAATTCTACTTTTGAATTTCAGTATATACTTTTATACACTGGTTGAGTTTGTGATGATAATTCTAAACTATTAAAGTATTTTCTGTCTTGATTATCATCAGTCCTGACAGTCATCCCTTCTAACTATTCTCTTTGGTTTTGATAACTTTATCTCTGTCTTCAGTGAAGTCCATGATGAGACTGAATGAATGAATAAATGTGAACTAGTTCATTTCAATCTTGGAGCATATTTGGAACAGAAAGAGAAAAATACTTTCTAATTTTATATATGTAAATGAAACAAGCATTAAATGTATTTCTCATGTTTTGAATAATTTCAATAGTAAACACACACACACACTAATTTTCCTAATTTAAAGTTTTTCCACTCAGAAAAGACAGAAGTAAACTTGAAGAAAAGGAAAGACATTCCTTGTGTTTTAATAGGATGAATCAATAATATAAAGAGCTCACTTAATTTATAAATAATTTATAAATTTAGTTTATCTATAAATTTAATTGATAATTTTAATAAATGAGGTTAGTTTATAAATGTATAGAATTCCAATAAAAATGCCAACAAAAATTTTATAGTTAGACAAATTGTCACTGAACATCATGTGGGGAAAAAAGTCTAGCCATGGAAACTTAAAAACGAAAAACTGTGAATAGGTCCTAGCCCTATTAGACAATAAAATACACTATAAAGCCTGTATAATTGAATAAGTATGGTTCAAGATCAATAGAAACCAGTGAAAAGGGACAGAAAATGCACAAATAGACCCAAGTAAATATGTGGAATTTCAGTGTATAATAAAGATGATATCTTTAATAGCTAAAGCGAAGGTAGACATTTTTGATAGATGGTGCTGAGACAATGGTTAGCCATTTGGAAATAGATAAATTAGATCTTCAGTTCACATTATACATAAGAAAAAAGTTCCAAATGGATCAAGTATCTAAATGTAAAATGAAACCACTATACATGCACTAGAATAAAATACAGCTGATTTCTTCTTTAAGCTGGGTATAGTGTTGAGTCTTCTAACTAGAACTCTAAATTAAGATACAATAGATATATTGTTAAATATCACTACATAACAATAATTTTAAAAATAATGCATGGCAATAAATACCATAAACAAAAAGCTAATTAACAATCTAGGACACATATCCACAACATGTATATATGGCAGATAAATGACTATCTAATATATAAATAATTTTTAAAATTTGAAGGAAACAAGAAATTCTACGTAGAAAATGGGCAAAAATATTAATAGATAACTCACAAAAATATTAAAATGTCCTTTAAGCTTATAAAAAAGCATCTTGCTCATAATAAAATATCTGCAAGTTGAAACTACATTAAGAATCCATATTTTACTTATAAAATTGGCAATAATTTTAAAGTGTAACACTGTGCAGATGTGGCTTTGGAGAAATAGGTACCAGGCACTTTTATATATCACCGAGAATACAAACCGGCAGGGATTTTGGCAGTTAATCATATTATGTATGTACGTACCTTTGTCTGAGCAATACTACTTATCAAGATTTACCCTGAACATATATATCCAATGATATGAAAAAATATAAGCATAAGACTATTTATTCCAGCATTAGAATTACAAAAAATATAGGAACAGTATATACTATAATGTATGGTCTTTGTGACTTTCCTGGAAGTCTGAAATCATATCAAAATTAAAAGTAAAAAATATGTATATTTTTCCTCTAAGGATACTTTCATAAATTCATCAGAATTTTCCTCTCTGACTGTCAAATTACAGCAAGAAGGTTAAGGCGAGGTGGGACAAATAAGAGATCAACCAAAGGACTTGTATGTATGCATATAAGCATAACCAATGAACATAGGACACTGGGGGGTTAGGGTATGCCTGGGAGGGGGGCGATGGGCAATGGGAAGATATGTATACATGTAACACATTAATAAAAAAATTTTTAAAAAAGAATTTTCCTCTCTGGATACTGTCATAGTATCCATCTCATACCACATTTTAAAAATAATTAGAGAATCAATTAGTGAACAAAATATTCAACAAATCATTGATCACATTGTTGTAGTGCTCTCCAGACTGACAGTAAATTCTAGAAAGAAGTCAGTTAATCAGTCAACACAGTTAGCTTGAGAATTCCTACTGTGTGGAGAGTACCCCCAGCGAGTCCTTAGAGAAAAGGTGGTTCTGCTTATTCTTCCTTGTTTCCCTAAAATTAGTCATCCAGTTCCTTTTTTGTTCTGTTTTCTGGATTTAGGCATATTCTAAGGTGGTAAAAGTGTGGTTGCAGACAAAAGACTTCTTTTCTTCTGTGTGGGAAGGATAACAGGCCCAAGCCTTCAGTTTCTCAGGTCTTCTATGGGTCAATGTCATTATTATGGCCAGATAGAGTCAGAACTTGCTTCACTTTAAATTCTAATGGTAACATGAAGATTAGTGGTTCTTAATCCCTTTTTTAACTTTTATTCATTTATTTTAAAATTTATTTTATTTTTATTTTTCCCTATTGCCCTCCCCAACCCCCAGTACATGCTCTCACCTGTCTCTCTCACCTGTCCCCCATTGCCCTATATCCACTGGCTATGCCTACACATATGCATACAAACCCTTTGGTTGATCTCCTACAGGCCCCTCCCCCCACAACCTCCCCTGCCTTCCCACTGTGAAAATTTGGAGGTCAATAGAGGTAAGGCATAGACCCTCACCCCCCAAACCTTACAGGGGTCTTAACCTTCACCCCTTCTGAGGGAGGTTTCCTGCCCCCAAGGATACTTCGCCTCCCATGCTCAGCACAGATCAGGACCCAGGTATCAGACAGAGTCATGGCCCAGCTCAGATCGGGACCCAGGTAACAGACAGAAATATGCCTACAGCAGCTGCCCTATATCTAAATTCAGCCTAGCACTAGGACTGCTCAGTGCCTACTCAAGGATGGGTAATCTAAGATTGTTGGTAGAGTATTAAATTTGACGTAAAAGAGTTATCAAACTTTCAGATTAATTTAAATTGGTGAACTGAAATAAGGGAACACCCAAGAAAATTTAAGTGTACTGGACGAAAAGCTGTTTCTAAAGTATTAACTAAAATTTCTATTGATAGCTCATCTCATGGTAAAATTGCTTAATATGCAATGAACATAAAACAGGCATATTTGTGTGCAAAAAATTAAAATTTAAAGTTATCAAGATTGCATTAATTTTTTTTTACCAAATTCTCCATCGATCAAAAAAAAGGGGGGGAGAGTAGAATAATATCATTTAAGGAAAAATATCTGGTAAGTAAATTACATCTAGAAAATTTTCACTTTAGAAAATTAATTTCATTTGTAATACGAACAGCAAGACACCCATGAAAAACACACATGGTGTCAAAACAAGCCAAAGGAAAAGCGAGTAGGCAAAAATAAAAAGACTCCAAGTCAATTTTATAGAAAAGATTCCTTTATTAACTCTTAGTCCAGAATATGTTTATATATTTTCTTAATCCCTTTTAAAAAGGAAAGGACATCTATGGATCTCTCACACTTGTAGCAGGCTAAGTTTTATAAAATCTTGTCACTTCTCTATAGAAAGCATGTATGCTTTGTATTCTAAGGAAATACCAGTTATCAGGGATGCTGTAGAAACAATATAGAGAAAGAGATGAGAAATTAAGACAGTTTTAATGAAATAGGACCTTAAGAGCCTTCATCTCAGGTAAAAATTGCTGTTTGACCTGGAAGGTCACAGAAATTCATCCCACATCACAAAGGTTATCCTCCTGTGCCTGAAGACCAGAACCATAAGAGATTGATTCCTGTTGACTCAGTGGCTCTAGGAATTGAAACTGTAGATGACCTTTAGAAATTATTAACTTTGCTCAATTTTAAAACCTGCTTTCACATGATAGGTCCACATGCCGTTAACAGGGGGTGGTTGGGAGGTAAGGAGCAGTCAACAGGAACAGTTGCGGCCCACTGAAACCCACTCCCCCACCCCCACCCCCACTGCTGTTTGCGGAATTTAGAACAATGAAAAAAGAATGTGATTTTGCTCTTTAAAAAGGGCTGCATATCCCTGAGACAGCATGGTCGTGAGTGTGTGGACTCCACCTGCATGTGGCGCCCTAGCGGCAGTCGCTGCCCAGCTCAATAAATCCTTGCTTGCTTATTACCAGCTTAGCAGCCTCCGTGGTCATTTGCAACTGGTCATGGAAGTTGCCCCACAACATTTAACTGCCAAGGTCTCTTCCCGCTCAAAGATGGCATGATTATATGCTTTAATTTCTCTGAAAATTTTCTGATCCTTCTTCAAGAAGTAATTATATGTGATGCTCTGGTGCCTCCTCCAGTCTTGTACATAGGCTACTCTAGTGAAGGTAAAGATGTAGATGTTTGTCTACAGCAAAGGATGGAAAATTTTGCTATTAAAAGAAAAATCAAACCATATATATTTTAGGTTTTGAGGGCCATTTGGTCTCTGTTGCAACCACTCAAGTCTGCTGTAGTAATGCAAGATTAGCTATAGACAACATGAAAGTGAATGGGTGTGGCTATATTCCCATAACATTTTATCTAGACAGAGATCATGGGTGGGATTTAAGCTAGAGCTATAATTTACTGTGACATTCAGAGCGGAAGCCATGTCCTAAGTTTTATTTTTATTTTTTCATTTACCTTCATTGTTGAAAGTATTACAGAGTCTACTTTGTTTTTCTTTTCCCTTGACCTCCTCTACCCTACACCAGTCCTTCCCAGGCCTTCACCACACTATTGTCTGTGTCCATGGGCTATGCATATATGCATATAAGTTCCTCTGTTAATATCTCCCCTCCTACCTTTCCTCTGAAATTCCTGTCTGCTCCATGCTTCCATGTCTCTGGATCTATTTTTTTCATAAGTTTATTTTTTTTCAGTAGATTCCACATATAAGTGAGATCATGTGATACTTATCTTTCTCTCCCTGGCTTATTTTGCTTAGTCTAATACTCTCTAGGTCTTTCTATGCTGTTGTAAATGGTAAAAATTCCTTCGTTTTTATAGCTACATAGTATTCCATTGTGTAAATATATACTGATTTTTATTCACTTATCTGCTAATGGGCACTTGGGCTGTTTCCAAATATTAGCTATTGTAAATTGCACTGCTATGGACATAGGTGTGAATATGTTCTGATTTGTGTTTCAGATTTCTTAGGATATATTCCTAGAAGTGAGATCACTGGGTCAAATGGGAGCTCCATTTTAAATTTTTGAGGAAACTCCATACTGTTTTCTATAGTGGCTATACCAGTCTGCATTCTCACCAGCAGTGTAATAGGGTTCCCTTTTCTCCACATCTTTCCCAATACTTGTCTTTTGTTGATTTGTTGATTACAGCTATTCCGACAGTTGTGAGGTAGTACTTAATTGTTGGTTTAATGTGCATCTCTCTGATGATTAATTATATTGAGCATTTTTTTTCATGTCTCTTCATCATTTGTATGTCCTCTTTAGAGAAGTATCTATTTAGGTCCTCTGCCCATTTTTTGATTAGATTGTCTTCTTTTTGTTGAGTTGTATGAGTACTTTATATATTTTGCACATTGACCCTTTACAGATGTATCATTGGCAAATATGTTCTCTCATACACTGGACTCACTTTTCATTTTGTTGCTTGTTTCTTTTGCTGTGCAAAAGCTTTTCTATTTTGATGTAGTCTCGTTTGTTCATTTTCTACTTAGTTTTCTTTGCACTAGGAGATGTATCAGTAAACATATTGTTATGAGACATATCCTATGCTTTAATGTCCCCAGTTCTAGTACAGTACCTGGAATCCTCAAAGATACTCAATTACCAGTTGTTGAATGAGTACATCTTTAATCACTGGTCAGATTGTGTGGTTATGCCTAGAAATCTCAACATATCTTATTTCTTACAGTGTGAAGTAAAGAAACAATCTTTAAAAAAAAATCCTCACCTGAGGATATTTTTCCATTGATTTTTAGAAAGAGTAGAAGAGAGATGGAAAGAGAGAAATATTGAGTAAGAGAAACACATTAATTGATTTTCTACTGCAGTAGCCCAGACCAGGCAGGATCTTGCAACTGAGTTATGTGCCCTTGACTGGAATCAAACCCTGGACCCTTTGGTCTGCAGGTCAATGTTCTATCCACTGATCCAAACTGGCTAGGGCAAAATAATCGTAATTGTTGTAGACGAAAGGAGCCACATGCTAACCTGACAAACTCAGGGATGGCCTGTGTAGCAGTATTACAAACTCAGAAACCTAAAATAACCACAAAAGATGGTCTGAAAATTAAATATTTAACTACAAATAGCTTATAGTGGATAGTCATATCCTAGGCCGATATTTTCCCCGGACAAAGATCAACTTAGATCTTTATTGAGCCCATTTGCTTTTTTGCCTCTAAGATAACATATCTGTGAGATGTCTGGGCAACTTGTAACTTCCTTTTTACCCTGGGACCCTCGGGGCACAATAAATAGCACCAGGACATTCCCTCATTGTTACTGTTATCAAGTTAATTGTCAACTGTTAATTACATTAAAGTATCCTGTATCCATCTATGTAAAAGAAGCACATGTGCATCATTTCACTTTTTACCCTATCTCAGAGGTTTCCCCGCCTTGTTTTAACCCAACTCCCTAATCTATCACCAATGAATTCCATGTAACTCACCTACACCCCTTTCCTTTGATGGCAATGTATAAATACAGATGCAGCCCTCCATTCTCCGGAGCATTATCTCAATTCATTGAAGTTCTGCTTCCCAGCATATATGGAGAGTTTGGCTTAAATAAATTCTTTACAGGGCTGAATTATTTTTTTTTATGTTAACACTGTGATCCAATTATTAATATCTGAATAAGTTTTACAGTAGTCCCACTAATTGCTGTCCATGTCTGCTTGACTAAAAATTCCCCAACTCTTAGGTATCCCAATTCACTTTAGGAAAGCCATGTCATTTGAATTTCTTATATTGAGCCAAAATATGTCTCCTTTCCTTTGCACCTCCTAATCACACTCCTAAAATCATAAAAAAAATCAGCCAGAAAGGACCATAGATTTCACTTACTTCAGGTTCCTCTTTTTTCCAGTTAAGAAATTAGTGTGTGGGGGTGGGGAAGGCAATGGGGAATAAGGACACATATGTAATACCTTAATCAATAAAGAAAAAAAAAGAAATGAAGGCTCAGGAAAATCTAGAGAGTTGCTCACAGAGCCCAGACTGTCAACAGCAGAACTCAGAAATAGGCAATTTGGTGTATGTTGGCATCTCTACCTGGCTTCTCCGCATATTTGGTACAAACAGATCATCTTTGGTTTACTTCTAAAGCACTGTTTCATTTTCTCTTCTCTTCTTTCAGCAAAAATAATTTTCTTAAAATGAATCTTAAAATAAAATGTGTGTATACTTGTTTATATTAAACCAGAAATGTGAATGGTATATAATATAAGGAGCACTTTTAAAGGGCAGGCACCCTGAGCCCATCTATCCATAGGACATTTGTGGGAGCTGCTTTGAGTCTTGGCTGGGTGTGATCTTTGACAAACAGGATGCACTCCCCTGACAGTAGAAATTCTGAATTCACTCATCCTGGATACCTGCACACAGACATCTCAATTACGCAGCTTCAGTGCCAGGGCCTGTCAGAGTACTTCAGCACCCCTCCTGGAAAATGTGTCATGGGTGCCCCTGTGATCCGCCACTGGGAGTGTGTGCATATCCACCATAGATGCAGTAGCAATAGCTGAGTCTGCCCACCCCACAACTACAGAACTCTGGAGACCACAGTCACACCTTTCCAGAATGCAGGCCTCCTGAGACCCATCATACCAACAGATAGTTCCTGGGTGCCATTGTGAGTTCCCACTTGACACGTGTGATTTCAATCAAGGGTGGAAGACAACAAAAATTGGGACACCCTCCTCCATGGCTGCTGACTTCTAGACATCACAGTTTTACCTTTCCAGCTCACAAGCCTACATCAAGAGAACCAAAATAGCTCAAGTAGGGAGCTACCCTAGATCACCAAGCCCAGGAGACCTGAGAGATCACATCAGTAGCACCATCCCAAAAAGAATCTGAGTATTAAAACAATTGCACCTACAATTAAAACATTACAGCAAAACATGGGAAGTCAAAAAAGCAATCCCCAAAGGAAAGAAAAAGAGGAATCACCAGAAAGGGATTTAAATGAAATTGAAGCTAGCAGCATATCAGAGAAAGAATTCAGAGTAATGGTTATAAGGATGTTTAAACAGTTGGATGACAAATACACACAACTCAATGAGAACTATAAGGAGCTGAAGGAGAATGTCACCAATATGAAATTGAACCAAGAAGAGATGAAGAATGATATAGCTGCAATAAATAACACAATGGAAGGCTAAACAGTATACTAGAAGAGGGTGAGGATTGCATCAGCGAATTAGAAGACAAGGTAGTAGGAAAAAAACACACAGACACAGCAGCACCTGGAAAGAAGACTTGAAAAGCAAGAGGAGAGCCTAAGGGAGCTTAGGGACAATACAAAATGAAACAACATTCATATAATAGAGGTAACAGAAGAAAAACAAGGAATAGAAAACCTGTTTGAAGAAATAATGACAGAAAACTTCCTTGATATTGCCAAGACAAAAACTACACAAGTCCAAGATGTACAATGAATTCCAAACAAGTTGAATCCAAACAGACCAACACCAAGACACATCATAATTAAATTGGCGAACACCGATGACAAAGTAAGAATCTCAAAGGCTGCCAGAGAGAGACAGAAAGTTACCTACAAAGGATCTCCTAGTATTATATCAACTGATTTCTCAACAGAAACACACCAGGCCATAAGGGAATGAAATGAAATATACAAAGTGATGCAAATCAAGGGACTGAATCCAAGAATACTATATGCAGCATGGCTATCATTTAAAGTTGAATATAGAATTAGGAGCTTCACAGACAAAAAGGAGTAAGGGAGTTTATTACCATCAATCCAGCAATGTAAGAAAAGCTGAAGGGTCTGCTGTAAAAAGAAGAAATAGGAAGTGAAGAAGGAACACACGGGTAAAGAATAAAAATGGTGACAATTACCTATCAATAATAAATTTAAATGTAAATGGATTAAATGTCCCAATCAAAAGACATAGGGTAACTGAGTGGATAAGAAAACATAACTCATATAACTGCTGTATACAGGAAACCCATTTCAGAAAAAAAGACACACATAGACTGATGATGAAGGGATGGAAAAGTTTTTTCAGCTGAATGGAAATGAAAAAAAAAAAACAGCTGGGGTAGCAATATTTATATCTGACAAATTAGATCTCAAAGTGAAGGACATAACAAGAAATAAGGAAGGCCGCCTCATAATACTAAAGGGAGCAATCCAACAAGAAGAAATGACTCTGGTAAACATATATGCACCCAATACAGAGCACCCAAATACATAAAAAAAAAAACTCTTGGAGGATATCAAAGGAGAGATTGACAGTGATACAGTCATAGTAAGGGACTTTAATAACCCACTATCACCATTGGACAAATCCTCTAAACAAAAAATCAGCAAAGAAACATCAATCCAAATGACCCACTAGACCAGATGGAATTGACATCTTCAGAACATTTCACCCCAAAGGCACAGAATATACATTCTTCTCAAGTGCACATGGGTCATTTTCAAAGATAGACCATATATTGGGTCACAGGCAAAGTCTCTTCATATTCAAGAAGATAGAAAGCATATCAAGCATCTTCTCAGATGACAATGGCATAAAACTGGAAATCACCTACAATAAAAACAATACAAAAAAATCAAACACATGGAGTCTAAATAGCATGATATTAAACAATAACTAGGTTACAAGAGAGATCAAAGAAGAAATAAAAAACATCATGGCAACAAACAACAATGAAAACACAATCCAAAAATCCAAAGCAGTCTTGAGAGGAAGTTCATAGCTCTGCAAGCCTACTGCAAAAAAGCAAGAAACAATGGTAATAAATTACCTAACCCCACAACTCAGAGTTAGAGAGCAACAAGAAAAGCCCAGTGTAAGCAGAGAGAAGGGAATAATAAAGATCAGAATGGAGATAAACAACATAGAGACAAAAAAAATACAAAAGATCAATAAAACCAAAAGCTGGTTCTTTGAAAAGATAAATAAAATTGATGAACCTCTAGCCAAGCTCACCAAGAAGCAAAGAAAGAGGACCCAAATAAACAAAATCAGATATTAAAGAGGAGAAATAACAACAGACCCCACCAAAATACAAAGGATTGTTAAAAAATACTATGAATAACACTATTCCAACAAACTGGACAACCCGGAGGAAATGGAAATATTCCTAAAAAAATACCACCTTCCGAAACTCAATCAGGAATAATCTAAACATCTCAATATGCCAATAACTATGGAAGAAAGTGAAGCAGTCATCAGAAACCTTCCAGCAAACAGAAGTCCAGGACCAGATGGCTTCACAGGGGAGTTTTAAAAAATGTTCAGACTAATCAAAATTCAAGAGGAAGGACCACTACCAAGCTCATTCTATGAAGCCAGCATCACCCTAATACCAAAAATAGGTAAAGACAACACAATGAAAGAGAATTATAGGCCAATATTCCTCATGAATATAGATACCAAAATCCTCAACAAAATTCTAGCAAATCAGATCCAGCATCAGCAAGATCATACACCATGACCAAGTATGATTTAACCCAGGGATGCAAGGATGATACAATATCCACAAGTCAATAAACATGATACATCACTTAAACAAATTGAGAGATAAAAACCATATACTCATATCAATTGATGCAGAAAAAGTATTTGACAAAATCCAACACCCTTTCTTGATAAAAACTCTCAGAAGGGTGGGAATAGAAGGATCATACCTTAACATAATAAAGGCATATATGAAAAACCCAAAGCCATATATGGTAAACCCATAGCCAACATCATATTCTATGGCCAAAAACTAAAACCAAGATAGACACAGAGGCAGTAAGGTACTGAACAAACTGTCAAATTTCAGTGTGAAGGCTGGGGAGTGTTGGGGAGGAAGGGAAAGAGATCTACCAAAGAACTTGTATACATGCATATAAGCACAATCAATGGACACAAGACACTGGGGGTGGTGGGATGAGGGCATATGACAGAGGGTAGGGGAGGCTGCGGAAGGGTCTATGGGGAAAAAAGGTATATATGTACTATTATATGTAATACTTTAAAAATAAAAAATATATGATATAAAAATATTGGGGTTTATATTGAAGTCAACAGTGGGCACGGAAGAATCCTCAAGCAGTGAAATGATATGATAAGATATGGGTTACACCAAAATCCTTTAAGAATCTGAGGACAATGCTTGGGTGAGGGGGAGATCTTATATAATAAAACCTAATATACTAAGTGTCTGATCATTCATTCTACCAGTTGCTATGACACACACTGACCACCAGGAGGCAGAAGCTCCAATTGGTAGTTTAGCTTGCTGCTGGAGTTTTGCAGCTCTGGACTGGATGAGATCCGCCAGACACATATTGGAGCCATCCCAAGGTCCCTCCCAGTCCTCTAGGATATTTCTTCTAATTAATTTCCTTTCAATGTGTACAAATTTGTGCACCAGGCCTTTAGTTAAAGATAAAGAGAATAGATAGAACCTCTTTTGCAAAGTTTTCATCTAAGGTTTTTTTTGTTTTGTTTTGTTTTTTTTTAATATGTTTTATTGATTTTGTACAGAGAGGAAGGGAGAGGGATAGAGAGTTAGAAACATCGATGAGAGAGAGACATCGATCAGCTGCCTCCTGTATGCCCCACACTGGGGATGTGCCTGCAACTAATGTACATGCCCTTGACCGGAATCGAACCCGGGACCCTTCAGTCCGCAGGCCGACGCTCTATCCACTGAGCCAAACTGGTTTCGGCTCATCTAAGGTTTTATTAATGAGATGAGAATAGATGCATTCTGGAGATAATTTAGATCTGTGTGGTCCAATATAGTATCCACTAGTACTTGACATGTGGAGATGAAATAAGCGTGATTTACCTAAATTGTTTATGAATTTAAATTTAAATGTAAAAACTAGTATTCAGTGCAGTTAGTAGCTCCACACTTTAACCAACTGAGCTAACTGGCCACCTGGTATCAATGCAGTTATTACAAAATTTTCAAGTATGTTTGGAACAACTTGGGCAATATACATCTATTTTTATTTTCTTTAAATATGTGTTTGTTTGCCCTGGCTGCTTTGGTTCACTGGATAGAGAGTCAGCCTTCGGACTCAAGAGTCCCAGGTTCAATCCCAATCAAGGGCATATTGATTATGAAGATGACATGATCATGAACACATTTCGAAACTCAAGGTCAGATCAAGACATGAATATGATAGTTGCTCTGTCTAGGATTTCTGTGCTTGGTTAGAACCATTCTAAAGCAAAGCCACAGCCTCCTTTATCCCTTCTTGCAGAAATGAGGACAGTATAACCACCATATTGTCATATTAAAGGAGTCAAAACAATTCCTTACCTTCACTTTGTTACACACAGTAATGGGAAGGTCTACAACTTTCCTGGACCAGACTTAATGATAGAGGGATGAGAAATTTACAAGACAGCTTAGGGGCAGTCAATACCCCAATAGAAACAAGTTACCCAAACTACCTAGGCTCATTGAAAGAAGGATCATCTCATATGGACAGCTTCCCGAAAGGAAACAGATGGCACATTCCAGTGGGTAACTGAATAGTGTTCAACAAAGGGACCATTTATAGAAACATAGGGCAGCATTCAGGGAATGCTTATGGAATAGTGAAGCTCTCAGGGACGAGGAAGAGTTAGAATTTGATATCCCACTTAACACTGAAGCTCAACGGGATGCTATTGTTATTGGAAGCCAGAGAAAGCTGCAGGCTTAGAGGACGTGCCACCTGAACATAACTGTGGCCAAAGGCAGAGGAATCCCAGCCTCTCTTTCCTCCTTTCCTCTAATCTCTTTCCCATTAGCATGCTGTAATGTGAACCATCTTGAAGCCAGAGGGCAAGGGACACTAGTGATATATTCAGCCCATACTCTATAACCAGTGCAGGTCCCCCAAAAGGTACAGAATGAATATAGAGGGGCAAATGGGTTATATATGCCTTCAAAATTCATTATTCAGCCCAGTTGTGTAGTTTAAAAATCTACAGTAGAAATTAAAGCATAAGCATAACTTATGTCCAGGTGATGAGGAAATCAATTAATAGGAATAAAAGTAAAGTACACAATTCCTTACACTAGATCAGTGGTCAGCAAACTCATTAGTCAACAGAGCCAAATATCAACAGTACAACGACTGAAATTTCTTTTGAGAGTCAAATTTTTTTTAAACTTAAACTTCTTCTAATGCTGCTTTTTCAAAATAGACTCGTCCAGGCCGTGTTATTTTGTGGAAGAGCCACACTCAAGGGGCCAAAGAGCCGCATGTGGCTCTCGAGCCGCAGTGTGCCAACCACGGCACTAGGTAAACATTATAAAAAAATCTGGAAATTGAGTTGGATTGATCCATATCATTTCTTGGAGATAAAATCTGCCTTGGCCATTATTTGCTTCTGTTCTCCTTTCTAAAATTGAGAATTCTTCTCATGTTTGGCACTGAGGTTTTAAAGTGGATAAAATGCTTTAAATCTATTGGGAGTGTCTTTCCCACCCTTCAGGGCACATTTGGCATTCTAGAGACATTTTTATTTGTCATGATTTGAGAGCAGGACTGGTGTGCTTCTTGTATGCCAAGGGTAAAAGACCAGAGATGCTATTATATATTCTACGATAAAAAGAACAACCCCCCATAAAGTTATATGGCCCAAAATGTCAGTAATGTATCCAAACCTTATTTTAAAAGCAAGTGTTATAGGCGATTTAAGAAAGTGAGAATTTGAGCCGAGACCGGTTTGGCTCAGTGGATAGAGCATCGGCCTGCGGACTGAAAGGTCCCGGGTTCGATTCCGGTCGGGGGCATGTACCTTGCTTGCAGGCGCATCTCTAGTGTGGGGCGTGCAGGAGGCAGCTGATCGATGTCTCTCTCTCATCGATGTTTCTGACTTTCTATCGCTCTCCCTTCCTCTCTGTAAAAAATCAATAAAATATATTTAAAAAAAAGAAAAAAAAAGAGTGAGAATTTGAAAAAAAAAAGATAAATAAGTCAGAGATTTGGTATGTCAAAACCTAAGAATCTTTTAAAAACTGATATTTTGGCCTTCTAATAGCAAATATATTTTATCTAGATTTTTTTTTCTGAAACATGAAATAAAAGTAGGCCCTGAGATGAAAGTTACTTTCTTAGAATGTCCAGGTGACTATTTTGAAGCCAGGCCTTGGTCTGTCAAAATGCTCACCAATTAAGTTAACTTATATATGAGAATTTTCAGATAACTTATAACAATGTACAATATATTTCACCCTACTTTCTCTTGATTGAATAATGACATTCAAATTCTTAAAAATTAGAGTGTCCAATATGAGGTAATGGACACAGATGAAGCTTCTTTACTGAGACTCTTGAGGACATTGTTTTCACATATCTACATGGTCCTACAGAAGGGGATGGGAAGTGGAAGGAAAAAGTAAAATTAACATAACAATAAAAGTCACATTCCCTCTTTCCTCTCCACTGAATATTCACAATAATCCCAGTAGGTAGGTACTATTGTTATGATCATGTTACATATATGAAAATTAATCCTCAGAGAGGTTAAATATCATGCTGAAGGTCAATTATCTGGTCAGTGTATAAGTTGGAGGTATAGGAAATAATGAAATTATTCAAGCAAAAATGAAATAAAAACATTTGGATAAATTGACACTTTAGGTTACTTTTACTTGAGGTTGCCAACAAGTAGAGAACTAAGTAGAAAATCTAATTTTGGAAGTAAAGTTCTGATCTCCTTGCAGGAAAAGGCAAGTGAGGACTTTAGGATACTTGTAGCCAGTGACTAAGATGCAAACAAACTATTAAGTAACTTGAACAAGGTTGCCAGCCTCAAAAGTAAGCAGCAATCTAGTCCTTTGGCTACAGAAGCCCGGGATATTTCATCACGCCTTAATCAATTTTCTGCCTGTCAGCATCATACCCCTGACTCTGTCAATGAGGTAGAAGCTGAGCCAATAGGGTTCTTTTCTTGTCTGCAACTGTTTGCTAAATGCGGAAACCATGCTTTGCATCTTGAATGAAAGAATAAGTTGATGGTAAGTTTGCTAAATGGCTTCATACACGTTGAACAGGGAAGAATGCATAGTACTTTTTAATTGATGAGATATCACTAAGATAATTCACACCCTCACAGAGAGGTGAGAGAAGAGTGGCTGAGAATGAATTGTGTTTATTGGAGTCAATTATTTTTAAGAGGTTATCCCCTGATTGTAATGTACAAATATATTGTACATTGTTATCAGTTATCTGAAAATTGTCATATATAAGGAACAGAAAGGAGGGAGCTAAATACTGTATTAATTCCAATCTTAATAATACTTTAAAAAGGAACATTGTTATTTAATAGCTTTAAAAATGAAAAAAGAATCTCCAATAATGTGATATAAAATTTGTCTAAAGAGGCCAGCAGTTCCTAAACTGGTGGGCAGTGTCATGAGGCCATAGCAGTTGATAATTATCATAATCATTAGGCTTTTACTGAGATCCTAGGCCCTGGATGACTAATTTTGAGAAGGAAGAGAGTCATATCCTGTGATATGGGAAATGGAACAGAGGGTGAGTGCAAATGCTGCTAAATCTAAAGGTGCGAAAGAAATAAGATAAGAAAGTTCACCTGGACTTTTTCCTGTAATATTAGGAGTTCACCTGCTGAGTAGTTGTGGTGATTAATATTATATGTCAACTTGATTGGGCTAAGGGATTCCCAGATTGCTGGTAAAACATTATTTCTGAATGTGTCTCTGAGGGTATTTCCAGAAGAGATTAGTATTATAACTAAAAGACTGAATAAGAATATCACACACTGATGTTGGTGGTATCATCCAAATTATTGTGGATCTAAATAGAGCAAAAAGACAGAGGAAGAGTCAATTTGTTCTCTATTTGGCTGGCTATCCATATTCTCCTGCCCTCTTATATTTGTACTCTTGATTCTCAACTCCTATGGTTCTTAGGCCTTCTGACTTGGACTGGATTGCACCATCAGCTCCTCTGCTAATCCAGCTTGCAGATGGCAGATTATGGGATTTCTTGGCCTCCATAACCTAATTATTCCTATAATATCTCCTCTCTCTCTCTCTCTCTCTCTCTCTCTCTCTCTCTCTCTCTCTCTCTCTCTCTCCTGGTTCTGTTTCTCTGGAGAATCCCAAGTAAAACAGTAGGCTTCAGATAGAGCCAAGGCTTGAGCCAAGTGGCATGAAGTTTAGGACATCTACTGTGAGAGATGGAAAAGGGAGACAATAGAATACATAACAGACGTGTTGACTTAGTGGCAAGGCTGTATATATTAAGTGTACTTTCCAGTATAAAGGAACAATATGTGAAATTCTTCTTTTCTTATGTCCCAGAGTATAAATAAGCTAAAACATTAGAATAAAGCCAAGTATAATACTTTTTTTGTAAAAACTGACTTAATGGATGTCAAATGAAGTGATAACTGAAGATGCATAATAGTGATGTCTTATTCTTAGTGAAGTGGAGCTGTGTCAAAGGTTTTGGCCATAAATACAGGCCAAGTTTCATGAAATTCTGCCAATATTCTGTCTAAGCATATTCAAAGAGGCCATAATATAATAACATTTGGTCTTTAAAGATAAGGAACCAAAAGTAGTTAGGATTTTTCGATGTTAAAAAGCCTCTAACTCACATGTCTTTCTTCACTTGTATCATAGGTTCACAACCTCTAAGGAAAAAGAATGTGGTCTTTCTGCTTCAATGAGCAGACTATAGGTAGTCCTCTGGTTATGTCGGACTTGATGTATCTTGTTTCATGGTTATGTCACCATCTCCCATTTATTTATATATAAAACAAGTTCTTATATTCATGCATATAAGTCCTTTGGTTTGACAGTCTAATCGATGCTTCTCTGTCTCTGGATCTGTTTTTATTTATCAGTTTATGTTGTTCATTATATTCCATAAATGAGTGAGATCATGTGGTATTCATCTTTCTCCAACTGGCTTATTTAACTTAGCCCATATGCATGCAGATAAGCCTAACCAATGGACACAGATAATGGGGGGTGTGGGCATGAGTTGGGGGAATTGAGGAGTTAAATTGGGGGATGAGGACACATATGTAATACCTTAATCAATAAAGAAATTTAAAAGAGAAAAAAAGTTCTGTCATTTCAATGTGTGTACATATGTGCTTTATGTTTTTTATTATTTATTTACCACAAGTAAAGGTCAGGAATTGTTATCTTTCTTTGAAATTTGTTTACTGTTTCACTTCATTGCTATGTTATGTGCTCAATGTGAGTAATATAGGTACTTATGTAGGCAGGTTCTGACTTATTGCAAAAATCCGGTTACATTGCACTGTAGGATGGATTTCCGATGTAACTTGAGGACCTACTGTATTAGATCTTGCTAGGAAAAGGAATTATATATCCTACTCAATTTGTGCTTAATAATGATATTCCTGTTCAAACATTTTCTCCTTTGGGCATTTCTTCCACCACACAGGTAGAAATCAATCCATTGCTTATGCAGACAGGATCATTAGCCCAATAAGCTGAGCAAAGCATTCCTTTAAGGAGGATGATTCTAGACCCATTGGAAAGACCATGAGAAGATTGTACTGGGCTGTCATTTCACTCATTTTCCCGTCTCTTACTCATCACTGCAGCATCTCTGGTGTGAGTGATAAATGTGGTGGCCAAAATGTCTCTGAGTTGCTCAATGGGGCAATACACACTGATACATGATCTCTGAATGCATAATAATCTGGCCACTCAGTGTGTGTGTTAGTGTGTGTGTTTGTGTATTACTATGTATAATATATATATTGAATGAATTGTGTTTATTGGAGTCAATTATACATAGTAATTAAGGACCATTGTCTTTGGAGTCACACAAATCTGGGTTTAAATCTCAGCACCACAATGTACTGCCTATTGACCTTGGGGAAGTGAATTCTAACTAACTAATACTCCAGGTTTCTATTTTCTCATCTCAAAATTGGGGGCAAATAATAAAGTCAAACTCACAATATTGTTGGGAGGATTATAAAAAATAATACCTCAACCTGGAACCTGGCACATAATAGCACTCCATAAATTGTAGTTAAATAAAAATAAGTCAGCACTTCCTTTTGCCTTTTTTTCAAAAAGAAACCTAACTCATCTTTTGCCTTTTCATGCCCCTATGGTACACATGAAAACCCTTTCAAATGGACTGCTATTTTAAAGAACTCGACCTCTGGACTCTAATTGTCCACGTTTGAGTTCTCTTTTTGCCACTTATAAGTTATGTGCAATTAGGCAAATAAACTTTCTAAGCCCCAGTTTTCTCCTCTGCAAAACAGGAATTAAAAAATCATGTATGTAAAACACAGTGATTTGCATATAGTAAGTACTAAAATGTAGGCAATTGATATTATTTTTTATATATTTTTATTGGTTTCAGAGAGGAAGGGAGAGGGAGCGAGAGATAGAAACATCAATGATGAGAATCACTGATCGGCTGCCTTCCTCACACCCCAAACTGGGGATTGATCCCACAACCAGGGCATATGCGTTAGCCTGGAATTGAATTGTGACCTTCTTGACCACTGAGCCACATTGGCTGGACAGCAAGTGATACTATTGAGTAGGCTCACATTGGCAGCAATTGATATAATTGAGTAGGCTCACAGTTAGCTTTTCCAGAGGCAGCCTGACAAAAATGGAATTCTAGATTTCCCAACAATATCTATACTATACTTGATTCCATGGTGGCAGCCACACTGATACCACTATGGTTGTTTGGCGTCTTAAACAAGGACTTTATAACTCCTTGCAGAATTAAAAAAAAAATAGTTCAACTCCACTGGGCTTCTAGAAAATGCAACCCCTCCCCAGTAGTTGCTCTCATAGTTCAAGTAAGGGCATTTAGAAAATAGGATCTAACCAATAGCTTTCCCCGAGAAAATAAATCTACCTTCTCAGTTTGCTTTCTGATTTATAACAATCCTTTCTACTAGAAGATCATTATAATTGTCCTTTATGAAATATCTGGCGTGCAGTTTCCCACAGGACCTAAGTATTATAATTGTACCGTTTCAGGATAATTCACCTAATACATTAGGTGTTCTCAGGAATGATTTTGCTATTTCTGAAAACCTCTTATCATTTTTAGGCTAAATTAATACCATTAGACAACATATGAATGCAATGTACTAATGGCATCAGGTGGTCTAACAGTTGGCACACCACTTAAATGCTTAACTCATTTCTCTACAAGTCTTTCATAGCGCAAACAAAATCTATCCAATACGACACTTAAAAATAATGCCTTTTCCACAGAATATAAAATATAGCAACATAACTCTAAAGTACAAATTTCTCAAGTGGTAAAATAAAAGACCTGAATGGAAATATTTCAAAAATATTCTGGTCATAAAGGCCTTTTCAGGATCTGCACACTGTATAGAACCAAATAAAACAGGTTAAATAATGCTGTTAAGGGAAGAAATCAAACAACCTAACCCAAGGCTGCTATCCCTGATTATCTAATAAAATGGTTTTATCTTAGAAAGTTGCATATAAATCCATGCTTATTTAAAAATTCTAGTTTGGAAAGGCCTTGCAAAGCAGTGTCGCAGTGAATCCAAAATTAATAATGAATTAAAAGTAATAACGAATTCCATTTACATCTTTTATACATTAAAATGCTCAAATAGTAAAAATTAAAGTGGGATTTACTTATGACCTAAGTGACCATAAACCAGAAGCTAAATACTGTATGCAACTTTTATTCTAAGATTGTACTAAACTGTTACACTGGAATATTAATGAACAATAAACTGAAAGACAAGCCATAAAGCTTTTTACACATGGAATTATGGAATGGAGGAGTATATATGTCAAGTAGACTCTTCTATACAAGATTACAGTCCCTATTCCATTGGGTATACCTTAAAATTCAGTTGATATCAAAGGAAAAGTCTGCTGAAGCATGTGATGCTGGACAAATTTGTATACAAGCTGTCACGGACTATCAACCACCTGAAAACTTCTAATGACAGATTAATATGTGCTATGGTCCTAGTGGCCTGATCAAAATGACTGCAACTTGATAGTCTTTGTTTACTAAAAGACTCTCATGAAGTGGGTTCAGTGAAAGAATGATACCAAAAACAGATAAGCTTTCATATGGGGGGAGGTACTTTGTAATTGCAAGAACACTTTTATCTGCCTAAAATAAGATTGAGATAGGGCTCCTCAGAGTCTTTGATATTATAACCTGCAGTGAAAACCTCCAGGGTAGTGGATGGCAAGCAGCTGTTTCTCAGATAGTTTTAATCTCAGGACCTTTCATCTGGGAACATTTAATATTTGGAAATGCTGCTCTAAAGACAATTTTAGCAACAAGAATAAAGTAGCATTTATTAAACCCCGTGTATAGAGCTTAATGTGACACTCAGGAGCCAGTCTGGAAGCACAGTGTAAGATGGGTCGCATTACGTAGTTGGGAATGGTGGCTGAAAACTATACATGACAATGGCTGAATAGGCTTGAAGATGACCTCGTGAGTTAAAAAGACTCACCTAGAGCTCAATCTTCATCTTCATTATTAATGATAATAATACAGATCAGCTTCATTATCCCTTGCTATGTTTCAGGCACTATGGTCAATCACTTTCAAAGACAGCCCTGTGATTTTTATCCTATTATTCTATTTTACACTCATTTGTCCCAATAACCCAGCATGTGTTAGAAGTGGGGTTGAAATCCAGGTTTGTTTCACAATGAGTTCAGTATTCTTTCCATTCCACTACAGCTGTCTCTCATGAATGTACCAGTGAAGACAAATTCTGAAGAATCTATAGAATGCCATGTTATACTGTAGTTAATTACACCCAGCAGAAGACACCAAGAGAAAATAACATATATGAATGGGTTCTCACAGCTCAGCGCTTAAAGTACAGAAAAATACAATTAAGCAACTGAAATGTTTTTAACCTGAAGTAGCTTGCAAGCAAATTTTATATGGAGGTAATTGCCTTGATAAAATAATGAATCTATTGCTCACTCAACATTTTAAAATTTCCATTATGGTAAAACAGCACTCAAGAGACAGACCTTATTGTGCAACACATTCTCTGAAAGCCATTTACTAGAAGACAAACATGCCCTTCACAGAGATGTGTAACACACAGTATTTTCCAATTCTGAGAAGTATTCTTTGGTGCATTAAGAGATACTGGGTGTCTCTAATTACTTAATATGTCACTGTGCTTCATTTCTAAAGGAGCAGCTTTGCAGTGTTCAATGGATAAGCTTATATTGGATACCTACTATGTGCCAGGAAGAAGACATAGATCTTGCACTCTATGGGGAGACAAAACATTTTAATCTTAGGTAAGCAGCGAAAAGACCTAAAATAGAGGAGTTCAGTGCTGAAAAATTGACAAGCAGACAAGGGTGAACTGCTTCCAAGAGGGTTTCAGGGTAGAAGTGTTGAAAATGGATCTGGGAAGACAAAAGCTGAGGTTGCGTTTGACCAACTTCACATTTAAAGGGATCACCTGCATTGTCCATAGTAAAAGAAAAGTGAAAAGACCCCAATTTTTTTTAAGGTCCAGAAATGAATATATTCAATAAATCAGGTCTTCTACTTGTAGAAAAACAGATTGCAATGCATATTTATGCCACTACAATTGTACAGCCAACAAGAGAATTACCACAGCAGTGTCTTATGTGTCTACTATATCTATTACTCTAAAATAATTATTATTTTTTATTTTTTATCGATCTATAGAGGGAGAAAGGAAAAGAGAGAGAGATACAGACATCAATGTGAGAAAGGCACATCTGTTGGTTGCTTCCCACGTGCACTTCAAACAGGGATCAAACCTGAAACCTAGGTGTGTGCCCTGACAGCAAATCAAACCTGTGACCTTCCAGCGCATGGGATGATACTCCAATCAACTGAGCCACACCAGCCAGGGCTAGAATAAATTACTTGTAAATAAAAATACAAATTGAAATGTAATCACATTTTAAGCAAGAGTTCAATTCACCAACTTAGGTTATAGATCAGATGAGGAGTAAATATATCAAAAGATTGGTTTAAATCACCTGCAGTTCAAAATTCAAACAAAATATTTAAAAATACCCACTGGATTGTCAAGTTCTGCCTAAACTAAATTTTCTGAGCCTCAGTTACCTGAGATATTAAATGGGAATAAAATAACTAAATTAATGAATTTATATAGAGATCACAGAAGCTTGACATATTTGGCCCTGGCTAATTTGATCATAAATGATGACAGTTGAGTACTCAGAAAATGTTTCCGTATCCCCATCTTCACACCAGCCCAAGCCTAAGCTTTGCTTTTCTGAAAGCTAGCCCGGAATCAAGTCCGTCAGTTTCAACAAGAGCCTGAAAAGGAGAAGCCCGCGGTCATCGCCACATGACCATGAAGCCCCTCTAGCTTTTGAACATTAAACTGCCCAACCGAAGGCAGCAAAAACGTGAAAATTATGAAATCAGGCTTCATCAATATCTATTACCCAAGTTCCATTCAAACTGTCCATAAAGTTGTTAGGAAACCTAGCAAAAATTTGAGTGTTATTTTTTTTTTCAAAGGAGGAATAATATACCTTTATTTTTTTAAAAATTTTTATTGTGTTACATGTATACATATCTCCCCATTGCTTGAGTGTTATTTTAAACCATTCTGAGATAGAGAATGGTTCAAAATAAGAAGAGAACTCAGTACCCATTCAATCAATTTTTTAATTGTACAGACCAAAGGAAGGAATGGACTTTGTCCAAAGTTGCCTAACTCACTGGGAATACATTACTAGGATGAGGAAATAAAAGCAAGCTAAAAAACAAAAAAACAGATAAACTACATTTACTTTTGAAAAAAATTACCCAAAATATATTAAATTAGCTGAGAAGCAAATTTCACTCTACTCTTTGATAATCCTTTAGAATATTACTTTATCTGAACTTTAATGAGTTTAATTTTTGTATGTGACCTAATACATTATGCAAGGCTTCATAAATTCCATTTTTCCCGGTCTTGTGTACTTTTTGTTGTAAAGGAACCAAGAGGATAGGGGGAAATGATGGTATGTTTTTAGGGCTGTTTTAAGGACTCAGAGGAAAGCCACTAGTCAAGTGCAGTCAATGTTAGTTGAGTCTCAATGGTTGGATTTAATGTTCTAAGCTCTTGGATTTTGAATTAGATAGTAAAATATGCCAAAGCAAATACTATGGAAAGCTTTCACCTTTGCTCCACATCAACTCTGATGAAAATATAGAGTGGACTGAGCAGAAGCTTTCTAAAATGACTGCAATGAAAATACCTTCCTACATAAGGTTATATTTGATCCTGGGTCCTTGACACAAACTTACATTACTTATCATATATGAGAGGCTTGACTCTTAAGCTCCTAAAAGGCAGGAGCTCTGTTATACTGCTCCATCTCTCCTATATTAGACACAAAGAAAAACAAAGTAGGTACTCATTAAATGACCGTAGAATGACTATTTTAACAGAGGCCTCATTTTCTTATAACAAATCATAGCACTGAGTTCCACTGGAAAGTTTTATAGTTCAGATAATGTAAAAAGCTTTTGGAGGGGTGAAGGAAGGATTGGAAGCATAATGAAGAATTTGGATTAATTTGAAACTATTAGTACCCAAGGAAAGTAGACATTGGTTGTGATTCAACAAAAGCATTTTGACTGGCTCTTGAAAAAAAAAGGGGTAATTTTCAGACCATATATTTCTTATTTGTATACTTATTATATAGTCAATTATTTCTTAATAATGCAATTTCTCTCCTCATGGAACATGTGGAAATGTCTGAAGACATTATTTTTGTTGTCATAAATTGGGAGTGGACAGGGGTATATATAGAGTCCAGGGATCCTGCTCAATATCTCACAATGAATAGGATGGCCACAGAGAACAAATAATTATCTGACCCGAAAGGCAAATAGTGCCAAGATTAAGAAATCCTGGTGTAGTTCATCACAGGACCTGGAATTAATTTAAGGAAAAACATTTATGTCAACTAATTTTTAGAGCAAGAGAGAAGAATTAACAAATATGCCCACTGGGTTTCAGTTCTCCCTTGTGTTTCCAATATTAATTTGATATTACTTTTAATCCAATGTAATTTTTTATCAAGTATTGGAATGTGTTTGTTTATTTGTTTAGATTTATTTGGAAAAAAAATAGGCAACAGCACACAGAGATGATAAATACTACCACTTGGACCACTCTAAGAGGCAGAGGTTCATTTCTAATTTTCCAAGTGTCCACTTTGTGTTGTGAACAGGAAAGGAGAAAAAGTTTGGACTGTGTTAAATCTAAACGTTTTCTCCTTACTTAAAGAGATATTTATCCTCCTCAAAGCCCTTTCTCATGGCCAGCAAAGAGATGAGAAAAGGATTACAGGTTATACAAGCTATAGGAATATATAGTCTCCTTGGTTAACTACATTTTCCACTATTGAGAACCCAATCTACATTTTAAGGTACAGGATACTTTCTAAGCACCGATTTAATTAAAACACAACCAGGGAGAAAAGTAACATTGTATAGGCTAAGAAGAAATTAAGTTATTAGGGATAGATGCATGAATGCAGTGTTTCTGTCATTTTCCTGTCTTAGTAAAAATAGTACAGAACAAGAAGGGTCTAGGACTGTAGCTTCTGGTCTCAGAAATGTATAGCAGCCTAACTCAGTCTTAAGGGCTGATCCAAGCACAAGGTTTTATTCAAAAGTAGTATCTTTCAAAACCCTCTGGACCAACTTACATTATGAAAAATGTTAATTTATTTAATTTTTATAACACTACCCTGAAAACACAAAGCTTCTTTCCTCTCTTGAGGCCATTAAGGAAGAGTTATTGTACCTCAGACAAAGGGAAACCTTTCACCCAATTTTGTATGAGAAACTAACATTTCCATGGGAACCAATTTGTAAGTACTGATGAATATGTAGCTTAGTTACATAGACTCTATATCATATTGTCAACTCAAGTTTTTCACCACAAAACTGTGTATTTGTTCTTTTGAAATACTATATTTGATTCAGCAAGAAATTCATTGCTAGACAAGGAATCAATTTCCATAGTCTAGTTAGAGTGTACATGTTTATAGAGTTGGCAGAAAACTTGTTTTACTGGAAACCCACGTCATGTATTCCTTGATCTTAGTATATTAATACAACTCTAAAGAATGTTAGTTATACAATCCTGAACTCAAGAGGCACTTTACATGTAATTTGTATTCCCAGTGGCCCAATATTTTTAGGCTATTAGAAAATATTAAGCAAGCTTAACTAAATTAAGAAAGACAAATAACAAAATAATAATTTATTCTTCTCAAAGACTTAAACACTAGATGCATCATGGAAAAGAAAAATCAATAACATCTTCAACAAAGACCTACTGCTAAAGAAATAACAGGCAATATGTGATTCCTCTTCACTCCATCTATCAACCAAACCCAATTCAATGATTTAGGCCAGCTATTTAAAAGGTTGTGAGAAGTAGAGAGACATATGCTCTATACAGTCATATGCTGTTTATTGATGGGGATAGGTTAGGAGAAATGTGTCATTAGGCCATTTCATCATCATGTGAACATCATAGAATCCAATTACACAAACCTAGATGGCATATATAACCTGGTACACACATAAGATATATATTACAGCCTATTATTGCTTCTAGGCTGCAAGCCTGTAAAGTGTGTTAATGTACAAAACAACCCGAGGCCAAATCGAGCACAAGAGAACATGATGCAATTAAGACATGTGGTAAACACAAGATATATGAGGCTGCTGCTGGTGTAACATGACATATTATTTTATAGCAAATTTTAATAAGTAGAAAGAATAACATTTAAAATAACAATAAAATGTATAGTAAATACATAAACCAGTAACATAGCTGTTTATTATGATTATCAAGTATTATGTACCATACATCATTATAAGTGTTGTACTTTTATACGACTAGTAACTCAGTAGGTTTGTTTACACCAGTATCACCGCAAACACATGAGTAGCTACATCACTAGGCCATAGGAATTTTAATATAATTTTATGAGACTACCATCATATATGCATTATGTTGTTGATGGAAATGTTATGCAGCACAGACTACTGAAATAAATAGGGCTACGAAGTCTAGATGTTAAAAGAAATGGGTGGGCAAAGGTTTGTGTATAGTTGTGAGTATGTAGACTTGTATTCTTGTATTATTTATTAATTATTGTATTATTTTCCATACAAAGAACTGTAAGCCTATTTTTGCCATACCCTGCATATGAGAGGGTTACATTAAATTAGTAACTCCTCACTTCATTCTGCTCTACTGATCTATCCCTACTTTCTACAGGTCAGTTCTTCCTTGGTTTCCTAAATTCCATATTCTCCTGGTTTTTCTTCTTTCACTCCTGAGGAGTCCCTTCCCTATACCACCTTAAAATATTTTGTGCCTCGGGACTCACTTTTCTACCCACTCCTTCTCAGGCTCTCATGGTTACTTGATAGGCTGAAAAGTGTTAAATATCTGCCACCAGCCAATAACTCATTCCTGAGCAATTTGAAGGTTAGGCCATGTAGTGTCTGACATGTAGTCAAAGTTGCTTCATAGTGTTAAATGAATAAGTGAATGAAATATAAAACTGGATTTATGGGACTTCAGTGATAGGACTGTAGAAAGGAGCGAAGTTGTCCTAGACAAGCCCATCATAGAACAGTTGGAACTGTCATGGCTAATCAACTGACCACAAATGTATGAGTGAGCTCAGGCAAGATCAGTAATGCCCAGCCTAAATCAGTAGAACCTATATAGACTATTGCTGTAGAATATTTGGTCCTATCAAAAATGTCCATGAAGATATTTGATCTATGACCAAAGGTCCTTGATATTTGGTCCTGTACAAAATATCCATGGAGACATTTGGTTCATGGTTCATTAGAAAAGACAAACATTAACTTTGTTAAAACTGTATAAATGTTATTATTCTTGTAATTCATGAGGAATCTTGAATTTCACATTGACTATTTTCTTCCTCATCAAGAAGATCAGCATGTTTACTCTAAAGTCAACAACAATATATTGACCTGATTATTTATTTATTTTATTTTTTATTAATGTGTTACATGTATACATATCTTCCCATTGCCCCCCCCAGGCATACCCTAACCCCCCAGTATCTTGTGTTCATTGGTTATGCTTATATTCATGCATACAAGTCCTTTGGTTGATCTCTTATCTATCCCACCTCTCCTTAAACTTTCTGCTGTAATTTGACAGTCTGTTTGATACTTTACTGCCTCTGTATCTATCCTTTTGTTCATCAGTTTATAATGTTCTTTATTATCCACAAATGAGTGAGATCATGTGATGTTTCTCCTTCATTGACTGGCTTATTTCACTTAGCATAAGGCTCTCCAGTTCCATCCAGGTTGCTGTAAAAGGTAAGAATTCCTTCTTTTTTATGGCAGCATAGAATTCCATTGTGTAGATGTACCATAGTTTTCTGATTATTATTTGTTCTATCTGTGAACAACTTTAATAATGTGGATTTAATTTCTCTTTTTTGGTAAGGTTTGTGGCTGTATTTGAGTGTGACCACCAAGAACCTGGATTACTTGTCCATGGTTCCGCTGTTCACCTTTTAACACTTTAAAAACTTTTCTGCATAGGAAAAATGCCTCCAGGATGTTTTGGAACAGGACCACATATCAAGGATCTTTTGGTATGGACTGAATGTCTCTGTGGACATTTTGGACAGTACCAACTGTCTGCTAATCATAGACTATCTATAGCAGACCTATACCACCTATAGACTATGAGAAAAAATAAATTTGTTCTTGGTTTAAGCCTTTTTGTTTTACGGCGACTTAAAAAACAAGTGTTCACTGATAGACTAGTTCAGACTGCTTTTCCTGCCAGTCTTTCTTCTTCAGTGTAGGGACGGGGTCTCTTGTCACTGCTGTATCTAATAACCAGAATAATGGCTGGTTTGCACAAGTCAATGAGTATATATTGACAAATGCATTAATTCTGTTAATAGTGATTAAAAGCACTGTCAGTCACTTGCTGCCTAGAATTAGGGCAAATGGCCAGTTGAACTCAGAATATCAAAATTTGTTATTTGAAGAAGCTAATTGTAATGATAAATATTTATTGAGTATTTATTGTTGAAAGACTGTGCTATGCCTCTGGTATTTAGTTAATAAAGCTCTATTCAGTAGGGATGGAATAAAGAATGTATGTTTAAATAGACTTCTCATTTGGAAGGGAGCTAGATCTCTTTTAAGACACCAGTTACTGCTCCCAAAGAATAAAACTCTCCTGAACTATTCTGATTTTCTTTGGGGATTTTTTTCTTCCCACAGTATATATTCTGAGTATATTGAACTAATTATCCTCTAAGTGAACAGCTAACTATGCATGTCAATTAGAAATTGACTAAATCAGTTCATGAATCTTCTAACTTGGATCCAAAATTCTATTTTCTCAGAGGAAAATAAAGTGGTTACAGAGCAAAAATGGCTGAAGAAGGAACAAAAAAGTAAAGTTACTGGTTGGCAGCAGCTCTAAATCCTACTTTTTGAATGATCCTGTGAGCTCTACTACTTCTATGCTTCTAAGTGTTTTTCCTCAATAAACTATTTTAACTATTAATGTATGTGTGTTTGTATATGCGTGTATGTTCACACTTTCTTTGCATGCCAATTAAATAGCACATTTCATTTGTCCCAGTGTT
>PVJN01016379.1:0-42488 GCA_004026805.1 Lasiurus borealis
AGGGTTTTCCCGCCTCGTCTGCGGAGGCATCGGACGAGGTGAACAGGCTAGGCGAGGTGGTGAGGCTGGCACCCTCTCTTAAAGCAGAGACTCCAATAATGGGCACCAGTGGAGCTCAGGAATGTGGGGGGGTGGGGGGGTGGAGGATGCCCAGGTAGATTCTCCTTGGGCTCTGACCTCCCTCTGCTCCGCTCCAAGTTCACTCCGTAGACAACACCCGCATGGACCTGATCATCCCCGGGGAGCAGTACTTCTACCTGAAAGCCCGGAGCGTGGCTGAGAGGCAGCGGTGGCTGGTGGCGCTGGGCTCCGCCAAGGCTTGCCTGACGGACAGTAGGACCCAGAAGGAGAAAGGCAAGTACCATGGTCCTCCGGTCTGAGACCGTGGCAATCACCCACCGTCATCTCTGGGTCCTCTCTGTGTGACCTTGCTTCTGACCACCAAGCCAGCTTTTGGTGTCATGCAGGCGATGCACCATGCGGTGGCATTGAAACCATGGTCCCTCTGAGCCAGGAGGTCACAGTTCCATTCCTGGCCAGGGCACATGCCTGGGTGCAGGCCCAATTCCCAGCAGGCGGTGTGCAGGAGGCAGCCCATCAATGATTCTCTCTCATCAGTGATGTTTCTATCTCCCTCTTCCTCTACCTTCCTCTCTGAAACCAATAAAAAAATAGGTTTTTTAAAAAAACATGAGTTAAGTGCAACCTCCCAGAAGCCAGGATGCCATGACCTTCAAAACTGGAGACCGTGTCAACATTTTCAAATGCTGCCACTTCCCCCAAAATGTCAGAGACTCTTGGGCCCGGTAACTGGGGAAATACAATATCCGGGCACCTGACAGCACAGTCTCCCTGGCACGACACCCAAGATCCCGTTTGTTCCAGGGCTGCATGTCAGTCAGGTGGGAACTGGCTTAGGCTGCATGCAAGCACAGACCTCTCCTACTTTTTGGGTACAGCACCGAGGGGGTCCCAGTTCAAAGTCAGTAAGCTTGAAAGAAACAGGTTTTAAAGGACGGCTGAGAACTAAAGGAGTGAACCAGATATTTCTCCATGAAAATATGAACGAGGCTTTTTGATATCATAAATCAGCTCTGAATGCAAAAACAAACGCTGGTCTCTCTCCGGTGCTCAGCGTGTCAGAGCAGCAAGAGCGCAGGCTTTGGAGCCAGTTACACCTGGATGCAAACCATGGCTTTGCAGGGGGGTTCCTGGCTTTGTGACCTTGGCCCAGGTCACTGAATCCCTCTGAGCCTCTGTTTCCTAACCTTTTACAAAGAGGAAATGACCTGCATTAGGGTTACCACGAGAATGAGGGAGACTGGCGCCCCGTGGTACCCGTCTAGCAGAGCTCCTCTCTGGTGAAGAGGAGCTGAGCCAGAGAGGCCTTGGACCGGGGTGCTTCCTGCAGTGGCACCCGCTTGCCCTCCCTGTCCGGGGGTGGATGGGTGCCTAATTGTCAGGCGGCCGCTGCCCAGCGCTCATTAGCTCGCCATCCTTAGGTCTGAGAAGCAGGGCACAGCCTTCTTGCTGGACTGGGTCACGTGGATGCCAGGGCTCACCGCCCCCTGAACCCCCACACACACCGGAAGAGATCGTGGGAGGGGAGGGCCTCTGGGGAAAGTGTTTCAGGAAACCTTTCTCATGACGGACGTGGCAGATGTCTTACCTCTTCATAGACGCAGAAAGTGGCCTCTCTGGTGCTTTCGCCTGCCAAACCGGGAGTCAGTTCCGGACACTGTGGGCTTTGCCCCGGATCCGGCGGAACGTGGGCATTTTTGAGGAGGAGGACACAGGCGGTGATGATGGGGCTGCGCCCTCGGCACCGGGGCGGCTGGGGCGCAGAGCTAATAAGGGAGCGGCAGGTGCACACAGGGTGCTATTAGCCGCGCGGGCAGCGAGCTGGGCCAGTCCTCGGAATTAATGAGCAAATCATCAGTGGGAACTGCGTATTACAGAACACGTTGCCCAGTTCTGTGCCCTGCGGCAGCAGGCGGCGGGCTGTGGCCCCATTTTACACTCAGGAAGACTGGTAGAACTGAGACTGGAGCTCTGAACCCTGCTCCCAGTTCTGACACTCGTGCGTCAGGAGTATGCAGGCTCCTTCTCCCTGTACCACTGATCAGGCAACAACTAATGTAGCCGAACCTGGTTTGGCTCAGTGGATAGAGCATCGGCCTGTGGACTGAGGGGTCCCAGGTTCGATTCCGGTCAAGGGCATGTATGTACCTTGGTTGCGGGCACATCCCCAGTGGGTATGTGCAGGAGGCAGCTGATAGATGCTTCTCTCTCATCGATGTTTCTAACTGTCTAGCTCTCCCTTCCTCTCTGTAAAAAAATCAATAAAATATATTTTTTTAAAAAAAGAACTAATGTGGATTATTTCCCCAGACTGGCCATCTCCTCTTCTGTTTCCTTTGCTCCCATATATTCACCGGTCTGTAAGCCATCCTATAAACACCTGACTTCAGACGTATGTTATTTATTCCATGATCTATCTGTCTACTGGTAGTATCCTAACTGGTACATCATGTATTCATCCTGATAATGACAGACATTGCCATCGTTTTGTCATGTAGAGTTCGCTGAAAACACTGAAAACTTGAAAACCAAAATGTCAGAACTGAGACTCTACTGCGACCTCCTTGTTCAGCAAGTGGGAAAGACGAAAGAAGTGACCACAACGGGCGCGTCCAGTTCCGAGGTAAAGCCTGATTGCTCTGGTAAAGCCGGATTGATCTGGTAAAGCCTGATTGATCTGGTAAAGTCTGACTGATCTGGTAAAGCCTGACTGCTCTCTGGTAAAGCCGGATTGATCTGGTAAAGCCTGACTGCTCTCTGGTAAAGCCTGATTGATCTGGTAAAGCCTGACTGCTCTCTGGTAAAGCCAGATTGATCTGGTAAAGCCTGATTGATCTGGTAAAACATGACTGCTCCGAGCCGCATGCGAAGTCACACCAGGTGCTGTTTTTAGGGGATGCTTACTCTCACTTCATCCCTGAATCTTGGATTTTACTGGTTTTCAGAGAAAATAACACAACAGAGAGAATAGATGTGTGCATTTCAGCCTATGGACGCATATAGCTTTCCTTCCTGGGGTGACTTCAGATTAATTGATCGGTAACATTTGGAACTGCTCTTTTGTACACAGTACTGTGCTGGATAAGGGAAGGAGAGAGCCCCCACCCGCCCCCCCCAAAAGCCCCACAAACATTTCAGCCCTGTTCTTGGGATGTTTCTAGTCTAGAACAGTGACGCTCAGCCCAGAGCAGGGCCTCTCAGGAGGCAGCCGGCAGCGTCTGCGATGTTTTTCTGTGGGGGCCCGGCAGAGAGACGCGGTTAAGTTTTTGGTTTTCTCAGGAAAAAGAAGCTCAGGGACCCCATCCTGGGCCCAGTCTGGTTGCTCTAACCCTCTCTGGGCAGGATGGGACCTCAGTTTCTGAAGAGCACAGTAATGCCCAGATCCACAGGAAAACACACTGAACCAGTAAAATGACTTGATGGGGAGGAGGGATGATTAGATAGAAAGAATTCCAGTCGCTGGAACCTGAGCCTCATCGGAGTGGAGAGCCAGAAACCCGTTCTGAAAGCCAGCAGCGTGTTCTTGTGGTTTCTAATGCTTCTGTCTTAGCACCTCGTTCTCACTCAGGCCATGGCAGACATTTTCCCAAGACCCCACTCGTCTGCAATCGCTGCGACTCCCTGTGTCACGTCTGCCACCCCTGGGGACGGGAAGCAGGGCTCTGTGCCCAGCACCTGGCACGATGTGTGTTGTTGAGATGGATGAAGTTGTTGCTCTCAGCTGGAGCAGCGGGTGACTGTGCAGGGTCAATAGATAAATTGGACTCAGTCCTTTTATTTTATAAATGATGGACATGTTTGTCCTGCAGAATAGATGGGAACGCTGTTATTATTGTGGTGTGGATAAAACCTCCAAGGACATTCCGCAGTGGGGCTGCTTCTGATTTGCCGGTAACGGAGTCTTTCCACCCTGCTTGTCTGGCAGGAGGGCACGGACGTGGGCACGCTGCTGGAGTCCACGTGCAACACCTTCCTGAAGACGCTGGAGGAGTGCATGCACATCGCCAACGCCGCCTTCACCTCGGAGCTGCTGTGCCGCACGCCCCCCGGGTCGCCGCAGCTGGCCGCGCTCAAGCCCAGCAAGGTGAGAGCCGCCCCAGCAGCGGGGTTCGTGAGAGGCTGAGACGTTAGAAAGTGATGTCCGGCCTGTGGTCTCCGTGACTCTCTGGTGAAGGATAAAGACCTTCTCAGCGGACGCTCCTTTATGTCCACTTTTACGCCGGTTCCCCGCGTCCGGTCAGCTATTTGGGGCAGTTTTGCCCCCTAAATTGTCCCTGTAGCCGGCCTCCTCTCTCCGGCCTCCTTGGCCAGTGAGCCTCCCTGAGATTTGGGGGAGCCTCCTAACAGTCGCCCCAGGCAGCTGGCCGGTAGCTCTCTCCATGCCGTGTAAACCGGACCCCTCTCCCCTCTCCACACCTGGCAGGGCTCCCCACTGCCTGCAGGGCAAAGTCAGAACTGCTCACCCCACCCCCACCCCCACCCCAGCCCAGCCTCTCTGGCTGTCATGACTGGGTTCAGCCGTGTTACCTGCTTGTAGCCCCCCCATCTCGGAGCCGCTTCCCAGTGCCAAGAAGGCCTCTGCCCTGTCTTCCTGGTTAGCTCCGATCCATCCCTCAAGATTTGCTCTCCTCCTCCCTGAACCCCTCCATGGCTGGGAACCCCTCTGCACACCGTGGTTTGAACCTTACTCTGCAGCGAGGTTACCGTCAGCCCAGCAACCCCAACTGTTCCCCGCATTTCCCCAGCGGAGCTTGGCGTTCATTAACGTTTAATGACAGGAGCGCCAAGTGTGAGGAAGTCAACCGCCAAGGTCTGGCTCTGATCATTAGGTCCTTCCAAAGGCCACCTTCCTTCCCCTTAGAAATGTGGGTACCTTAATCTGAATAAGTATGAGGGGCTGGGTGGGAAGAAGGACTCCCTTCTTTTAGGGGGGTCTAAAACTATTCTAACACCGGGGCCCTGCATGTGAGGGTCGTCTTGATCACTTTCATGTGTGACAAAACTAAGAATGCTCTGTTGGAAGTTTAACATGTAAACGTTCATCTCTTTGCTTCCTTTAAAGATGAAACATCCTATTGTACCGATTCATAATTCATTGGAAAGGTACAGTAACTTCTTTGTTGTTTTTTTTCTTCTTTCTAAAAGTTTTTAAAAAAAAAAGATATTGCTAATTGTTGCTTTTAAAAAAATAAGGATATTTTGATCATAGGGTGGCTTTTCTCATGATTTGAGGGGACCCTTGAAGGAAACAGGATCTGATTGCCCTCGTTCGGCTAAGCCTGAAGCAGCCACAGGCCCTGCATTCCTTGGGGACTCGCCTGGGCTGCCCACCTGCCGGGAACGTGCCATCTCTCTGGGGCACGAGGGCGGGCACCACCTCTCCGGTGGAGGAGCGGGGCTTGGACCTCCGTGTGCTTTAAACTGGGGAGGACAGTGCTGTCGTTTTAACATAAACACAAAAAGCTTAGGTGGCTTTAAAGGCCAAAAAAGGCACATAACATCAAAAGCTAAACTATTTCTCCCTCCCAATGCCGCTTTGATTTAAAAAAAAAAAAAGGACACATTTACATAGTTACATTCCTACTACTTGGGATCTTTACTCCGTTATTATTTGATATAAACGTTCCCAAATTTGTACTTAGTCAATATATTTCTCCTTTAAAATTATTATTTAATAATTTACCTCTTTATAGATATTGCTTGCTTCTTTAATACTGTATTGTTCCCTATTTGATTGTTAAAATTTTTCTCCTGCCCTAAATATTTCTACTAAGAACATATTTATCATTTGTTTTCTCTTGAAGTATTCCCTTAGTATACTATATTTGTCATTACTAAGTTGAAACATGGTATTTCTTTAGAAAATAAAAAGTTCTTGGGGTCACCATGTAGCTCGGACCCTTTCTCTTTATTTTTATTAGAAGAAAATCTTTTCTTCTAATTTGGCTCATCCTAATCACTTATAATAAGATGTTATGATTGGCCCTTTAACAGAGTCAGGTGTTTCACTTGTGTGGTAAATTGCCTTCTCTGTTTCCGTGAAGAGCAGAACCTCAGGATGCTGCCTGTCCTTGAAGTTTTATCTGTCACACATACGAAGTTTTATCTGTCACTCATACGAAGTTTTATCTGTCACACATACGAAGTTTTCTCTGTCACACATACGTGGCAGGGATGCTTGTTCTGCCCTGACCACAGCATGTGGCTTCTAGACAGTCACCTGCTGGGCAAACACAGGGAAATGGCCAATGATTTTGAGAACTGAGAGGGAAAAAAAAGCGTTAAGTTTGGCAAGCTGATTGGAAACCAGAAACCTGTCAATGCCTGTTTCCTGTTGCTGGTGGGGAGCAGGGAGTGTGAGTCCCTGGAGGGGCCAGAAGAGCCATGACTGGCTGTGATTGCTCAACTCCAGCCTGGAGCCTGGCCTGCTCCCCTCCCAGGGATGGGGGTGAGGGATTGGGCTGATTTACCAATTCTGTTTTTCAATCGATGTAAACCCTTCCCCCATCCATCAGAATCAGACCGACCTGGACAATCTATTTCTGGCCAAATAATTGGACCTTCTGGTCTTTTTCTTTTTTAAAAAAAATTCCCAGGCAAATGGAGTTAAACAATTGTGAAAATGGATCTTTAAATAAGGAAATAAATGACGATGAAGAAATCCCAGTGAAAAACAAGAGTTCCTTGTATGTGAAATCTGCAGAGATCAATCGCAGCATGTCAAGGGAAGAAAATATAGATGATAACATAACAGGTAAAGACAAACTTAAAGTCTGAAGTGAACCCTTGAACATTAGGATGTTGGGGGTTTGATCCGTTATCCCTGATGGGACACTTGGTGGGAAATGAGCTTAAGACAGTGTCCTCGGTAGCTCCTGAGGCAGGTGAGTTAGCATTAGAGGTCCTTGTCAGCGAGCATTCTGCCGTCCACCTGACCGGTGCGGAATGGCAGGAGGAAGAGGGATTGTCCTGCGCGCTGTTGTTGGCCGTGACGTTCATGGTCTGCAGGGAGCACGGCTGCCTGCATTAACCTTTCAGAGAGCACAAGCATTTCGTGAGCCTTCTACTCTGAACCTCGAAGTCCTTGGAACTTAGACCAGGAAGTCAGACTTAGGAGTGTGAGAAGCTATGACAGTTCAGGTTTCCGTCCTCCTGAGTATGTCAGACTTCACCAGCCACATCAGGTTTTTCCCCGCTCAAGCCAGAGTCCCCCATTTCAGATCAGAGCCTGCAGTTCAAATGCTGCCCTTTCAACTTGGCTAATTCCATTGGCTCTCCCCTAAACCAACTTCAGATCAGTCCAAGACAACGGTAGTAGGGCTTTTAATTGTATTATAAGTTTTAATACATACTTTAAAAATAAATTTAAAAAAAATAATATCCTCCTCCTGTCTCTTGAAATCAGACTCCGTTTTTCCAGATGAGCTGGGTTTAGAAAAGAAGACATATTTTCATAACTGTAAATATAAGGCAGGCGACCCACCTATCGCTGAAGTCTTGTCCCTTAAATAAATAATAAAGACAGGAGAATTTCTGTCCAAACAGTACTATTATTTGCCTCAGTAATTCTTCTAGGAATTTGTCTATAGGGAATAGTCAGATTTAAGGACAAATCTCTGTGCACAAGAATGTTGTTTATGACATTTCAGTTGATTCTCATTATTCACGGTAATTACATTCTGTAAAGTCATTGCAGACACTGAATTAGCAAATACTGAACCATTGCTCCCAGGGGAGATTCAGAGTTAGAGTCCTGCAAGCCTCAGTTGACAACATTTTTGTCCACTGATGAACACTTGTGTTTCTGTTTTGAGACCCTTATTTACTATATATTGTTGACTCAGTAACATTGAGCCCATGGTCGATAGCTGTACAGCGCATGCCTGAGTCAAGCTCATCTAACATGGGCATTTTCCCCATAAGGCGCATAACAGCCTTGTGCATCACAGACAGCACGATACTTGGGGCCCTTTTAAACAGTGAAATCAGCAAAGTACACAAAAATGCACAAAATGTGGTGCCAAAGAAACACTTGCGTACAGTATGGGAGCCAAAGTAAGAAGGCACAGAGTGTCACTTGTTTAACCTTAGCTGGGAACGTATATGTCAGGGGATTCAATTTTTCACCACCCTGCGCATGTCCACAAATGACTGCAAAAGTGCTGTAAGCATTGATTTTAGAGTTACAAATAAACGTTAGCAAGTAGGCCAGCTTACACATCCAGAATACATGAATAATGAGGAATGACTATTTCTAATAATAAAACTTTAGAAACTACCTAAATGCCCCCCACATGATGCAGTTTTACATGGTCATTATGTTTTGAAGAGTATTCAATGATAATGAAAGTATTTTTGATACATTGATGAAAACAAGCAAGATACAAATCTACATATTATTTAAACCTAATTTTGTGTGTGTGTGTGTGTATATATATATATATATATATATATATATATATATATATATATGTATATATCAGCAGTTCTCAATCTGTGGGTCGCGACCCCTTTGGGGATCGAACAACCCTTCCACAGGGTTCGCCTAAGACCATCGGAAAATACAGATATTTACATCACGATGCATAACAGTAGCAACATTTCATGGTTGGGGGTCACCACCACATGAGGAACTGTATGCAAGGGTCGCAGCCTTAGGAAGGTTGAGAACCACTGGTATATATGGTATGTGTGTCTGTGTGTAGAATTGCACTGGTTTTCATTTCTGTGTGCTTTTGTGTTTTAGAAATGTTCTGCAATGAGTATATACAAGTTTTTATAATAAATAATGTATTAATAATAAGTATCTTCTACCCGCAGTCCAAGGTGAAACAATGAAGGAAGATGGAGAGGAAAGCCTGGAAAATCATGACAACTTGGCCCAGCCCGTGTCACACTCCTCGGGCGGCTCTCTGGATCCCCCCTGGGAGGAAGGCCAAGAGGTTATCCCGACTTTCTTCAGTACCATGAACACCAGGTATCTGCTCCCCAACGTCACCGCAGGCGGATGGCTTCTGGGGGGTCAATTCTGGGGTACCTTTCGGGTGATGGTGTGTTCCAGCAGAATAGAGAACTGGTCTGATTTACTGTTCACTGTGTCTGGAGCAGTGGACAAGAAGGCACTGGATTGTGAGAGCATAGGCTGGACAAACTGTACAGTGGTACCTCGAGATACGAGTGCCCTAACATACGAGATTTTTGAGATATGAGGCCTCGAGCGAGCTATTTTTGCTTTGAAATACGAGCAACATTTGAGATACAAGTAATTGCTCAGATCGGCCGGCTGCACACGACCCACCAGTTTACCATGACTCGAGCGTCTCATAGTTTCCCACGCCTCAAGGTTACGGAACAAATTAAACTCGTATCTCGAGGTACCACTGTAGTTTGCTTTGATGTTAGCTTTGGAGAATGTGGTTGTATTTAAGATTGTCTTGTAACAGAAAAACAAAGACCTGGCATGTGTGTAAAATCCCAAGTAGCTTGCCCTGTAGAGGGCAGCTGTTTTCATGACTGCCTCAGAACTGCGGAGGGCGCTAACTTTTTTTGCATTCTTTCTTCCTCCTTCTCATCCAATGGCTTAGCTTTAGTGACATTGAACTTCTGGAAGACAGCGGCATTCCCACAGAAGCGTTCTTGGAGTCGTGTTATGCGGTGGTTCCAGTGTTGGGTAAGGTTGCTGTGTCACCTTGAATATTAGTCTCTGGTCTCTGTCTCACAGCTGTGACATTGCCCCGAGATCTGAACTGTGTGGACAGTGAAATGACCCTTCTCGCTGGGAGCTACCTCTTCATGGCACCAGCCACATACAGTGAAAACTGCATGACCTGCAGCATTATTGCATATTCCCGTTTCTTTTCTAATTGTGACTAAATAGTGACCTCCAGATAGTGTCATGAAAAAGGGGAATTCTGTTTTCTAGAAATCATAATGAAAAATGAAAGTGGAAGTCATCGAGGAATAGATTTTCAAATCCATTGGTACAATGAAACAAAATGCTTACCGGTTAAAACGTTTTTTCAAAGATAACAGAATTATAGCTGTAATTTTTGTCAAGTTCAAATTTTATTCACTTTATTTTTATAGAGTCAGTAGTACCAGAAATGGCTAATGTGTTGCAATTGGTTATATGACCCAATTAACTAAGCATCTTTTTGTAAATTGGGGTAGAACTTAAGTGTTATGATCCCCGTGAGTTTTGACAAAGGCACCTACTTATGTAATCTGCATCTCTGTCAAGACAAAGAATGTTTTCATCACCCAGAATATTCCCTCTGCCAGTCCGTCCCCAGCCTGTCACCCGGCCCGGGGCAACCATTTTACTGCTTCCTGTCACCATAGATTAGTTTCATCTGGTCTAAAATCCCATATATATAAAGTCATGTTATAAACCCTTTTGCATCTCTCAATATTATGTTTTCACCCTTGTTGTTACATAGGTCGACAGTTCTTTTTATTGCTGAATACTATTTTAATAAGAGATTTAACCAGCCGAGACCGGTTTGGCTCAGTGGATAGAGCATCGGCCTGCGGACTGAAAGGTCCCGGGTTCGATTCCGGTCAAGGGCATGTACCTTGCTTGCGGGCACATCTCCAGTGTGGGGTGTGCAGGAGGCGGCTGATCGATGTCTCTCTCTCATTGATGTTTCTGACTTTCTATCCCTCTCCCTCCCTCTCTGTGAAAAATCAATAAAATATATTTAAAAAAAAAAAAGAGACTTAACCATTTGTTTATTCAGTCTCCAGTCGGTGGACATTTGTATAGCTTCTGGTTTGAGGCTGTTGTAAGTGAAATTGCCCTGAACATCTTTGTGTCAGTGGGCATATATCTTCCTTTCTCTTAGCCAGTGCCGAGGAGTGGACTTGCTGATTCATAGGTTCCCATGTTTAGCTCAGTAAAGGCTGGTTGCTCAGTTGTACACTTCCGGCAGCTGCGTGTCACATTGTCACAGGCACTTGGTGGTGTCAGCGTTTTTTGTTTCGGCCATTCCTGTGTTTAGTGGTATCATGTTGTGGCTTTTAATTTGCATTTCTCTGATAACTAACAATGTGAAGCACTTTTTCATGTAATTATTGGTCTTTGCTCTTTCTTACACTATGACATCTATTTAAATCTTTCATCTTTTCATTTTTACTATATTTTTATTGATTTCGGAGAGAAAGGGAAAGGGAGAGAGAAATAGAAACATCCGTGATGAGAGAGAATCATTGATCGGCTGCCTACTGCACGTCCCCTACTGGAGAGCGAACCTGCAACCCAGGCATGTGCCCTTGACCAGAATCGAACCTGGGACCCTTCAGTCCGCAGGCTGGCGCTCCCTCCACTGAGCCAAACTGGCTAGGGCTTTAATCCATTTTTAAAAGGTTAATTTTCTGTTTATTATTGTCTCATATGAGTTCTTTATATATTCTGAGTAACATTCCAGTGTAAACATACACATTATGAGTATTTTTCCCCAGACTCTGGCTGCCCGTTTCTTACTGATGTCTTTTGAAGAGCAGAAGTTTTACTTTTCATGAAATCCAATTTATCCGTTTTCTTTCTTTTATAGTTAGTGCTTTCAGTGCCCTAGAAATCTTTGCTCACTCCCAAGGTTATGAAGATATTTTCCTTGTCATCTTCTATAGTCTTGACTTTTGACTTTTATTTTGTTTCCATCTACAAGTCTTCTTCGAATTAACTAGTTTTTGCATAATAACCTGGGCATATGTGTGTATACACACGCACACACACACATTAGAGGCCAGGTGCATGAATTCGTATATGGGTGGAGTCCAGTCAGCCTGGCCAGAGAGAGGAGACATGGGCTGTTAGCCAGCCTGCTTGCTGGTCGAACTCCTGGTCGAGGGGATAATTTGCATATTAGCCTTTTATTATATAGGGTATACATTGAGTGGCCAGATTATTATGTGTTCAGAGATCATCATAATCTGGCCACTCAGTGTAGTGTAAAGTAAGTGTTGAGATTCTTCTTCTTATTATTATTATTATTATTATATCTGGTTGTTCAAGAACTATTTGTTGAACAGCCATTTTTTCCCTTTTTCATTACTTTGGCAGCTTTGTTGAAAACCAGTTCACCTAGTAAGCGTGGGTCTCTTTCTGGACTCTCTCTTTGGTGTCAGTGGTCTGTTTGGTTTTCTTATGCCAATACCTCCATGTCCTAATTGCTGTGCGTTTACAGTAAGGCTTAGAATTCAGTAATGTAATTCTTCCCATTTTGTTCTTCTTTTTCAAGGTTATTTTGGCAATTTTAGGTCTTTTGCATATCTACACAAGTTTTAGCTTTCCAGTTCTATTAAAAAGCCTGTTGGTGTTTTTATTAAGATTACATTGAATCTAAGCCAGTTAGGAAGGAACTGACATGTATCTTTAACATTGAGTCTCCTAATGCTTGATTGAGTATTAATGAGAAATTTTGCATTCCTTTTTGGCACTAAATCTTTGAAATCTGGTATGTATTTTACACTGACAGTACATTTTAGTTTGGACTAATTGCAAGCACTAAGTGGCCACAGATTTAATGGCCACCCCATTGGGTAGTGTAGCCCTAAAGATCACAATATGTATTCGGAGTTTATAGGATTATACTTCCCTGCCATAGGACCTTATTGTATTATAGTCACTCACCTCAGGGTAGCACAATAGAAAAAGGTGATGATAGTATCCCAGGTGCCTTTGAAGTTTATGTTTAAGGATTCAAAAGCAAAAACTATAAGGTTTTTCTTTTGGGGGCGGGGGGAGGGAGAAAACCTGCTAAATGGATTGTTACTGTAAAAATAGTTTCCACTTGAAAATATTGCTTTTTCAAAGATGTTTTTAATTTTTCCTTTTAGACAAACTTGGCCCTACAGTGTTTGCTCCTGTTAAAATGGATCTTGTTGGAAATATTAAGGTGAATATACCAGCTTGTCTCTGGGGAGACTATATACTTGGAGGAAGTAGTTGCATGAAATTCCACTCAGAAATAGACGATTGTTGCATTTGGTCTCAGAATAGAAAGTATAGGACAACTGTGAGAAAGGTTCTGTAACAGAAAAAAATACTTTAAAAATAGTACTTTAAAACATTGAGACTGTTTAATTTTAGTTTAAGCCTCGTATAAGAATTCTCAAAATAATAATAATAATAGGAGGAGGAAGAGGTGGAGGAGTAGGGGGAAGAGGAAGAATTAAATCCTGAAAACATAAGAAAGTAATAGAGAGGTTGCATTTATTTTTATTTCTTAAGAGGCCTGCTTGACAAACTCAAAAGTCTCAGTACTGCCCTGACCAGTTTGGCTCGGATAGAGCCTCAGTCTGCGGACTGAAGGGTCCCAGGTTCGATTGCGGTCAAGGGCTTGTACCTTGTTACAGGCACATCCCCTGTGGGAGGTGTGCGGGAGGTAGCTGATGGATGTTTCTCTCTCATCGATGTTTCTAACTCTATCCCTCTCCCTTCTTTTCTGTGAACAATCAATAAAATATGTTTAAAAATTTAAAAAAGTCTCAGTACTGTACTGTTCTCTTGGCGTTTTGAACTTAGACTGTTTCCCTGCTTTTCCTGCAGAAAGTGAATCAGAAGTATATAACCAACAAGGAAGAGTTTACCACCCTCCAGAAGATAGTGCTGCACGAAGTGGAGGCAGACGTGGCCCGGGTTAGGAACTCGGCCACAGAAGCCCTCTTGTGGCTGAAGAGGTGAGGCTGCTGGGGAGGGGCCGCACTTAAACTCAGCGAAGCGGTTGCAATCGAAGAGAGACTCCTAAGTGGAGGGTCCGGCCCTCTTGCATAGCCTCTTCCAGAATCTCTAATGAATAAAACAGTATTTGTCTTGTTGTTCTGCGTTGCCTTCCTCTTGATGTTTTAAACGTTAATATTAATAGTATACACGAGATTAAAGCATGCTACAGTTGGCTGGTTTTACTTTAAGTTAGCGGATCACAAACTCCAGGGACATCAGAGGCACCTGGAGGGCTTGTTAAAAGCATGGTTGCTCCACCCCAGTCCCAGTTTCTGACTCAGCTAAGTCTGGAGTGGCCCCAGATTTTTCCTTTTTGGCAAGTTCCCAAGTGTTGCTGAAACTGCCGGCCCTGAGGCCACGTTTCGAAAACCCCTGTCTGGCCATCAGCTGGGAAGGGCCAGAGCAAGCCGGAGGGCGCAGGCAGGGGCCACCGGGAAGGACTGCCATGACCCAGGCTGCTGGCTGCCCAGCCCACGATACTCCGGGAGCTGAGTTAGAAGACTGCGCTGCATTCGTGCGAGCTGTGCCCGCCGATGAGTGGCCATTTGGGTGGTGGCCACTTCGTGCAGGCCGAGCTCTGCCGTTCCTTTCGCTCCGTTTGCCAGGCGTGACTTTTGAAACGAATGTTTCTTCCGTTTCTGTTGTAGAGGTCTCAAATTCTTGAAAGGATTTTTAACAGAAGTGAGAAACGGAGAAAAGGATATCCAGACGGCCCTGAGTAAGTGTCCTTCCATTCCGATGGATCGATTGACCAGGGTGTGGGGTGGAGACCCCAGAGGCAGAGGCAGGGTGGAGGGGACATTCTGCTCTTCGGTGATGATTTTGTTTCTTTTTGTTTGTCATTATTAATTGTTTGTTTCCTACATGCTTGGTCTAGATCTAACTTATTAAAATCAGTGTACCTTAAGGAAGAGTTAAATTAATGGAGAGCCATTTCTTAATCTTAATAGGAAAACCTAACATTTCCAAGAAGTCCGTTCTTCCTAAGTTAGTCCTCAAACGCAGTGAAGTCTTCTAAAATCAGTATCCAAAGAGAAGCTTCTTTGGGATTCCAATGAAAGAAGGGGTTGGGGAACCCTGGGAATTGGCTCTGGCGGGAGATGAAGGATTGGCCATTATCTTGTAGTCCTCGCATGCCCCACATGCTCCATTGTGGTGGTGGCAGAGCCAAGACTGGGGTCAAAGCCAAGGTCAAAAGACGAGAACATGGTGGGTGCTTAGTAAACACTGATGGTGTAAACATAGTAAACATAGATGGATGAATCCATGTATCTGTCAGATCCGTTTTGGAAAACATTAAAGACGTGGAAGCATCCTCTTATGCTCCTGACAATGGCTGCACTCCCACTCCTGTCCTGTGGAAACTTCCAGCAGGGGCCCCGAGGTGTGGGGGGTGAGGGGGAAGTTTCCTATAACTTGAAGGCCTGAGTGGTGATGACGTGGAGAAGCTCATGGTCAGGCTCTAGGAGCCATGGTGACAAGCAGAGAAATGAGTGAGTTTGACGCTTCTGTTGGGCAGGGAGCCAGCGATCGCTGCAGTGTTTTGTCCCCGGGTGAGCTTGTCTCTCAGTCCCTCCTCTGGCCACAAATTCTGCCCCTCGTGATTTCCCCACCTGTCTGTCTAGAAGCTGTTGATGTGCCATGGAACAGCAAAGCTGGTATTTGTGTACCTTTAGGAAGAATTCAGACAACCAAATCCTCCAGTCAGTCTATTTTTCCAGGTTAAGTACCCGCAGTTCTGACAGATGAACATGATGCTAAGACCACGAAGAGTTTGGATCAGGGCCACGCTAGGACCTCCGCCTCCACGGTCCTCATTTTCTGACAGAATGTCTCCCCCGTCCCGGGCTGCCTGCATTTTTCGGTCTCTCATCCATCCCTGAATTTCCAGGACAGTCCCAGTTAGGTCCTCCCCTTTGTGTCCTGATTTCAGGGCCAAAAGTATATTCACAACAGTGGGTCACGCCCCCTAACCAGTAAAGATCACGGGCTCTCTGCTCTCCACCACGTGTGAGCATTGTGCCCTGGGTCAGATTGTCGCAGGTGGGTCCCAGGCTCTTCCTGGGGATCAGGAGGAAAGGATTCGGAGGACACACGCGTGAGAGGCTGTGTGGGGGCCTGGTGTACGTGTGACGTAATATCCCAACGTCCCATCTCCGTCGGCCCCGCCCTGGAGAAAGCACAGCCGTGTCTCGGCCGGGCACAGGCCAGTGCCCAGGGTTTCTGCTTCACAGTCCTGCATGCAGAGCCGTGCAGTTTTCACCGCCCCCCGCAGCCACTGCACCCACGTGCTCAGCTGCTCCCCAATCAGCTTCCCAGACTTCCGGGCCTGCATTGGCTGCACCCCCAGCCAGTGACCGTTTTCCGGGTTCGGCCAGACTGCCTCTGTGGTCCAGCACCTCCCCCCCGCACCATTTTGACTTCATAGCTGCATGCTTGACTCCCCTCTGTTCTGTCCCTTCCCCGGTGACCTGTGAGGGGATGGACGGTGGTGTCCTGTGGAGGGTGTGAGGCTGTGAAATGTCTGACTTCCCCTTGCTCTTTTCTTTATGAATAGCTGGCTAACTACAGTGACGTAGACTTAGCTTTCTGTTTCTCAGTTTCCTCCTCTATAAAGTGGCAGTGAGGATCCAGTTTTTCTAACAAAGCTGTTGTAAGGATTAAATCTTCCCATGCATGTAAAAAGATCAGAAAAGTGGCACATGATAAGCACTTAATAATTAGCTTTTGTCATTACTTATATTCTTATCATCATGATATATAACGTTGATATATGAGGTTTATTTGTCCCAGATCAGAGGTGGAAAGTTTACAAAGCTTGGGTGCCAAGCTAGATACTTCTCTTCACAGAGTAACTTCTTAGAAGGAAGATTTCAACCTGTTTTTGGCCAGGCCCCACTTAAGCATCTCTAAAACGCCCCGCGACACATAATTATCATTATTCACAAAGTGCACTCCTGTCCCCGTGGAGGAGCCCCGAAAGGCCATTAACTTGGTCCAAACAAGCTTCCAAAGAACAAGGCATCCCTGAAAGAGGAAAATACAAGAATGAAAGGACAGGTGGAGTGAGGAGGAAATCACTAAAAACTTGTTAAAAAATAATCATACGAAGCGATATGAAAAAAATAGGAAAGTTTCAAAACATAATAGAGAACTGAAATGAATAAATATGCCACAATATATGTTTATATACTGAATATGAGGCCCTAGGGCCATAAGAAATCCCTAATTGCCCCCCTTAAAAATCTCTAATTGCCCCCCTTAAAAATCTCTAATTGCCCCCCTTAAAAATCTCTAATTGCCCTCCCCCGCCCCCATGGGGCATGTACCCCTGTTGGGAACCACTGCTCCACCTGCAGGAAACGCAGCAGGGGGTCTGCCAGGTGATGCCATTGCTTTGTAGGTTGTGGGGGGGGGGGGCAGAGAGGAATGCTAATCTCACTCGCCCCCTGCTGGACTGGGGTGGAATAGCACCCAGCTGCTTTCACACCAGCAAGTGGAAGGAAAAGCTTTGCCCCTGGAGGTGAAGAGGAAATGGAGGCTATACCCTTTCGGCCCTTCCCCATCCCTGAACCCCTAGCCCTGCCCCTCCTTCTCCCCCACCTTTTAGGAAAGGGGACCGGGAAATGTGCACTCCGAAGAGAGAGGAGGCTTAAAGGGCAGTGTTGCTGCAAAACAGAAATAATCGCAGCCAGTCTCAGCCTTTGCTTCCCTCTTCCCCTCAGCGCTGTTCGCAGTGGAAAGGAAGAGGGGGCTGTGAATGGGAGACTGAGACAAGATTCGGGTCACCAAGCAGTATGTGTAGTGGTCCCGCCTGTAGCTGAGCCCCTCTATCGAGGCGCCGTATCAAAGAGCTTTGGAGCCCATCCCTGTACGTGGCGGAAGAAAGCTGTTCTGGCATTTCACGCCCCATTGTACTAAGTGTCAGCACCTCCCTCTGGGGACAGCAGGCAGCGCATCCCTCAACTCAGAATGATCCTATAAATGTCAGGTGCAGAGGAAACCCCCCATTGCCCCCCTCCCCCAGGATCTCCAGGATGCTCGGTCACATTGAATACAGACAGGGAGAGTGAGAAAGCCCGAACTCGTAGTCACATACTCAGCGTCAGCTTACAACCTGACTAACGGTTCTGACAATCCCGTGGAACAGGAAGCAAGTCTGCTCCTCCGAAACGCCACACGGCACGTGGCTCTGCTGCCAGGATTGACTCACGTCTGAGTTCGGTCGAGACCCCTTTGGGGGTTGAACGACCCTTTCACAGGGGTCGCCTAAGACCATCGGAAAATGCAGATATTTACATCACGATGCATAACAGGAGCAGAATGTCATGGTTGGGGGTCACCACCACATGAGGAACTGTATGCAAGGGTCGCGGCCTGAGGAAGGTTGAGAACCACTGGTCTAGACGGGGCCTGGAGCTAACAAAGGACATCTCTGGCACCCCTTCCCCTCTGTCTGCTGCTTCCTGAGGTGGCTTTTCTCTGGACAGTCCGCTTTGCCTGAAGCTTAGTCACTGTAAAGAATTCAGGGGGAATTTTTCTAATAGTTCCGTCTTTCTATTTTAAGTATTTCAGACATTTGACAGATACCTGTCACTTGAACAAATATATAGAACAGTTCAGTACACGAGAACCCCTGTACCACCCCTTGACCCATGACTATCTCCTTTTCCAGATTGTGCTCTTTGTCATTCCATAACGCATGTTTTTATACTTCTGTGTATTTATGTGTCTGTGTATTACAGTATCTAGTACTGTATTGCGTGTTTTAAGCATGTGTACATGGTGTCATGCTCTGCACATTCTTCCTTTCTCAGTGTTGCTCTTCATGTGTGTCCGCTGCACCTCTTCCTGCGAGCCACTCCTACAGGGCTGGCGACCCCTGTCACTTCCGGGACTCAGCGAAGGACGGGTCCTACCTGTCCTGGCCTTGCCTCAGCTCCCGCTCAAAAAGATTTGCTTTTCTCCTTTATCTTCAAAGGGACTTTACAAATTCTTACCGAGTGCAGGTCTGTGCTGGAGAGACTCATAGATCCCATCTCTGGGCCGAGCGGGTGTCCACCGGCTGTTCTGGGAGGTTCGCGCTCAGATACAGTGGTGGGTCTAGCCATGGTCTCTGAGTGCCTCACAGCAAGTTTCCGAGTTACCGGGAAAGAAATCACGGTTATTTTGTTTCCACAAACAGACTCAGGTCCAAATTCTCGCAGGGAATGGGTGGGAGAGGCACATTTTTCATCCCCATCATTTGGTTTCAGAGGATAAACATTAGCTTTTGGCAGAACGGCTTCATGCGACAGAATGCCCCAGGCTCTCCTGGCTCTTAGCTTTGTGACCTTGGGGAAGTCACAGTCTCTCTGGGTTCTCTGTCGCTTCGCTCGCAGAGGAAGAGAACTGGGCAAGGTGATTTATTGACGAGGCTTCCTGCTCACAAGTCTTGAGGCGGCTCTCGGGAAGTGACACATCTCGGAGCCCGGGGAGAAGGGCATCATTTATGTCTCCTGGAAGCCAAAAATACCTCCCGGTCATGGAGCACGCGTGATGATGACGAATGAGCGTTACAGCGGAGATTAATGTATTTCATTATCTAATCGCTGGGTCACCAAAATAGGGCGGCCTTAGACTCCGCGCTGCAGCGCAGCTCTGGAAGTCAGCTAAGGACTCTTGGCAAACCTTTTTGTTTTAATGAGTTTAATTGTACTTGTAGCTTTTGAATTACAGCAGCGGTCTTGCTGGGCCTGGGTCAGGACCCAGCCCAGTTCTCTGACGTCGTTTCCTTCCGTTCGACCACCGGCCCGCGTTCTGCCCGGGGGGCTGCTCTGGCGAGGTGCACGCAGTGAGGAAGAGCGGCCTCCCGGGAGGCCAGGCAGGGGACCCGGGTCGCGCTGCTTCCTTAGCCCAGGCCTCCGGCCCACGCTGCCTAGACACCCCCCACCCCCCCCAAGCACCTCTGTTTTCCGGTTGCCCTAGAGAGAGAGAAGGGGGACATGGAGAAGGGTTTGGGGCTTAAAGGGCAAAGTGTGCCCTGGTCGCTGTGGCTCAGGTGGGTAAGGGTCTTCCCAGGAACCGAGGGGTCATTAGTTGGATTCCCAGTGAGGGCATGTGCCTAGGTTTCAGGCTCGATCCCCAGTAGGGGGCACACAGAAGGCAGCCAATCGATGTATTCCTCTCCCCTTCCCTCTCTCAAATCAATAAAAACACACTTAAATAAATAGACCAATGGGAACGTGTAGGAAGCGTATAATGTCTCTGAGGTTGGCATCACAGTGGATTCAGAGCCCTTGCAAATAGGCAGTTTGTCCAGCCACGCAGGCTCTGGCTGGAGGCCCGGGGACCCGGGCAGCAACATTTGCTACGTCTCACCATGTTGCTCCCCGACCACAATTCCAGGCCAGATCGAGCGTGACTGTTAGTCGAAGAAAAGACACTATCGGTAGAGGAAAAAGACGGAGAGAGCACACCCCGTGCCCACGCGATTCCCTGAGAGGCTCAGTTGTTCAGGTTTCCTTGTTCCCTCCTTTTTGTGTTTCCCACATATTTTAAATATATTTTATTTATTTTTTACAGAGAGGAAGGGAGAGGGATAGTTAGAAACATCGATGAGAGAGACATCGATCAGCCGCCTCCTGCACGCCCCCTACTGGGGATGTGCCCGCAACCAGGATACATGCCCTTGACCGGAATTGAACCTGGGACCTTTCAGTCCGAAGACCGATGCTCTATCCACTGACCCACACCGGTTTCGGCTGTTTCCCACATTTTTAACAATGAGCCTGCATTAGTTGTGAGACCAGAAAAAAGCAGTAGGCTGTGTTTTTACAAACTGCCCCTTTGCCTCAGGGGGGAAGCTCAGTATCCTCTCATGGCATGTGAGGGTCCCCGGTCTCAGGGATCTTTAGCCCCAGGAGCCACTCCCTACCCTCGTTTTAACTTAAAATATTTCGTATCCTGCCAAGATCGGTTTGGCTCAGTGGATAGAGCGTCAGCCTGCGGATTGAAAGGTCCCAGGTTCAATTCCGGTCAAGGGCATGTACCTTGGTTGTGGGCACATCCCCAGAAAGGGGGTGCAGGAGGCAGCTGATCGATGTCTCTCTCTCATCGATGTTTCTAACTCTCTATCTCTCTCTCTTCCTCTCTGTAAAAAATCAATAAAAATGTATTTAAAAAAATATTTTGTATCCTATGCTAACCCTAAGCATCCATTAAATGGTAGCGGTATTTGTACCAGTGCTGAAACCAGCACATGAAAATACATAAGTTTAGAATAGAATTCAGATGAGCCAAACATGCTGAAGAAGGTCAAGCAACTCCCCTGATACTCTGTTAATTTAGGAAGAAGCGCTCTGTAAACTCCTGGAGATGGTGCCTAGAAAATAAAATGGGGCGTTGGAATAAAAATGCATTATGATGATAAAGCTCCGGGCCTCCTGGGGCCGAACTTATTCCTGTGGAAAAAAAATGAGTTTTGAATTTTGCACATATTGAATTATTTAAAGCATTTAAGAATGCATCCCTGGCAAAAAAAAAAAAAAAATGCAGTCACCTTGTTCTTGAGATTATTTTTTTTTGTGACAAAAATTATTACATACTTGATTTTAAATCATATTTGAGAACACAATGGGACAAAAAGAATAATTTTTTTATCTTTAAAGTCTAGAATCTGAGTGATTTTATTAATGGGCCTCACCATTTACTTTACAAGTAGATCATTAACTTGAAGCCATTCTTTCCAAAATAGTTCTAAGGTTTCTAGGTCTAATGCTATGTTTCCAGGGTCCTAGGACATCTAGGATAAACACTGGACATCCCAGAATAAATGTTACAATTAAAAGAGCCTTAGCCTGGCTGGTGTGGCTCAGTGGTTGAGCATTGACCCATGAACCAGGAGATCGTAGTTAAATTCCTGGTCGGGGCCCATGCCTGGAAGGTGGGATCGATCCCCAGAAGGAGGCCGATCAATGATTCTCTCAACCTCAGTGTTTCTCTCTCTCTCTCCCTCTCCCTTCCTCTCTCTGCAAGTGATAAAAACATATTTGAAAAAAAGAAAAGAACCTTAGGATTATCTTACCAAAGGGGAGACAGCTGAGGGCCTGGCTCGGGGTCACACAACCTTTCAAATAGCTGCATTTTATTTAGTCCTTTAAAATATATTTTATTGATTTTTCACAGAGTGGAAAGGAGAGAGATAGAAACATCGGTGAGAGAGAAACATCGATCAGCTGCCTCTTGCACACCCCTTACTGGGGATGTGCCTGCAACCAAAGTACGTGCCCTTGACCAGAATCGAACCTGGGACCCTTCAGTCCACAGGCCGACACTCTATCCACTGAGCCACACCGGTTTCGGCAAATAGCTGCATTTTAATGTTTTATAGAGTATATCTACATGTAGGTAGTCTCGATTGTTCCAGCATCCCTTCCTCCCTCTTTATTTCCTTATATATATTGACCTTCCTCCCCCCCGCCCTCATGCTAAAAAGCTGCAGTTCAGATATATTGACACAGGGTACGAGTGGGAATATATATTCTTCTTTAAAACAAAACTCTGCGTAGGCTTTTTTCCTACCCACAACCTGGGGCTGTGTAACCTTCTATGAGGCTTTTCTCAGTTACGAAGACCGTACCTGAGAAAGGCCCCGGTACTAAAACACATCAATTCTGATGAGATTCCGTGCTCACGAAGCTTTTCTTCTTTTTAAGACAACGCGTACGGCAAGACGTTACGGCAGCACCACGGCTGGGTGGTCCGCGGGGTGTTCGCGGTAAGTACCCCTCCCGCCCGCCCCCTAGCTCTGGTGGTCCCAGAGGTGGTTTGGTTTGGTTTCGGGTGCATGTGTCTTCCAGAGTAAGAACACCAGGTATTGCTCATGTACTTAAAGGCCACGTCGGTCTTCGTTGTGTGGGAATGTTGGTGACAAAGGACAGACAGGTTGTTAGAGGGTATGCTTTGTGGGGGTCCCCCTGCCCCCCCAGTCCCAGTCCCCGTGCTCCAGTGGAATCTCCTTGGCTGTTGGCTGGATCGGGTGCCCCAGCAGCTCGGGCAGCGTCTCCTCTGACCCAGTGATTGTCGTGGTGGGGGTGTCTGTGGGCACAGGTTTGGGCTCCTATTGCGCCCCTCTCCTCCCCTCCCAGCCTGTTGGAGGAAGAACTCGCACCTGGACTCAGTGCCCGGGACAGATCGCTGCGCCCGCTTGTGACACAGCGGGAGCAGCGGCCCCTGCAGTCAGCAGTGATGTGCTCCTAAGACACTGTCTCAGTCCGATGCTGCCGTGAAAAGGCTGTGTCCCACGTAGGGGACACTAGGGATCCAGGGGACGCTAGGAATGGGGGCAGAATGTGGTTAAAAATAGCCTCGCAGGTGATGTTCTGCTCACTGAAAGGATGGGAGACACCATTCGTCTAAGGCAGAGGTCGGCAAACTCATTCGTCAGCAGAGCCAAATAAATACCAACAGGACAACGATTAACATTTCATTTGAGAGCCACATTTTTTAAACGTAAACTTCTTCTAACGCCACTTCTTCAAAATAGACCCGCCCAGGCCCTGGTATTTTGTGGAAGAGCCACACTCAAGGGGCCCAAGAGCCACAGGTGGCTCTTGAGCCGCAGTTTGCCGACCACTTGCCTAAGGTAAGAACTGTTTTAGGTATTGATTTATTGAAGGCAGGTAAAGAAAGGGGGAAGAATTTAAGTGGAAGAAATCAAATGTTAGTGAAAACGAAATCATTTTTGAAAGCGGCGATAATATGAGCCAGACTAGTTGCAGCTACAAACTGCCCAGCCGTCCTTCGGGGCCTGTGAGAATAATAGCCGCCGGGCAGCTGCTGGGCGCCCATTGTGCTGGGCATCGTGCCAGGCACGTCCATGTGTCCTACCGTCGGTGATCCTTGGCGCTGGCTCCCGCTCTTTTATGAATTCAGAGCCATTCATTCCAGTCCCCAGTGCGGCCGCGTGTCTCACTCCCCACGCAGCCGCACAGCGAGCACAGGAGAACCAAGAAGCGGCTGGTGAATAATTAGGAGCAGATGCTGCCACAGTCACCAGTCTCCCCGAGTGAATGCCGTCAGATGACAGCACTGAAGCATTGAGTTGCCCTGTGTACGAGAAGCATAAATGTGGGGGGCGGAGGGGGGGTCAGTGGAGAGGTAAAGTTAAATCCTGAAATATTAATGATCGAAGGGATGCTGTCGACAAGAATGCAGCTCTAGCAGAAAACTTACCATAAGCGTGAGTCTTTAAGAGGACTTTTTAATTGATGGCATTTTCCCTAATAGGTAGTAATTTAGACACATCAAAATGCATTGGAGAAGCTATGGAAGAATAGGAAGGGGGAAAAATTAAACTTGTCCATGTTCTTATTCCATAATAACCACTTTTAATATTTTTGTGATTTACCTTCCTCACTTCCATTTTTAGATATTTTATGTATTCTTTTAAATATTCTATTTAATTTTATATATTTCTAAATACGTATCTGCTTACAAGTGTTTATATTTTATTTCGACATGTTTATAGTAGGTGTTTATAATTATCTTCATTTTGTACTTTGTACATGCATGTAAATTCTTTTACTTTAGTTTGTAGTATAACTTTGTATTCTTTCTCCCCACATAATAGATTCTATCATGACCATTTTTTTAATGCCGTAAGGGTTTGAAAACCATTGTTTTTAGTGATTGTACAATATTTCCCTACTATGGAGGTTCCATCCAATTCTCTGTGTTGGAAATTAAGCTGCTTCTAAGTTTCTTAATACAGAAAAAACAAGTGTCAATTCATATACATTTTTCCCTAAAAAAAAACCTCTTACTTCCTCAAATAGGTTCCTAGAATTAAAATTGCTCTGTCTACTGCCCATAGCTACAACCACAACTTGGAATTTTGAGTATTGACCGTGCACTAGGCATTGTTTTAAGTGCTCCATGTGTGTGAAGTTATTCATTTCATAACTCAGCAGGTTCTCTTATTTCCCTTCCATGTAATCAAAGAAACCTGAGACGCAAAGAGGAAGATAATAGACCCAAAGTTATGGAACAAGAACGTTTTGAAGGTTCTGGATATTATTGCCAATACTTTTAAAAGTTGCGGATTTTAAGAAAATAGATTTTATCGAGCCTTTGGCAACGGCCTTCTCAATAGAGGAGCCGGATTGGCCCTTTCAGCCTCTCCAAGTCATTCCCGCTTTGGCCGGTTTATTGAGTTTCCTAACATGCTGACTAATTCGCAGGGGCAAGAGCATTTAACTGATCTCAGCGGGTAGGGAAGCATCTTTAACACTCTAGGAGTTTGATTCACTCATCGGCCCAATGGTTAGCTTTTCTCTTCGAACAGACGGGGTCTGCAGAACGGAGTGAGGCCCACTCCAGGCTCTGCCTCCCCTCCTTCAAGGTCACTCTCCATCCTCACTTGGCCTTTTGGTTTCCTCTTCGGGTGAGCTCTGTGACTAGTTCCCACATAGACGTGGCTGCCTCACCATCTTCTAGGATCCTTTGAGGACCTCCCGGGGCCTCCACTCCGGGAAAACCTTTTAAATGTCTGTTATACTAAAACCTGTGTGCGTGGCTTTATACAAAACGGTGCAGCAAGAGATAGCAAGCCCTGCTTCAGCTCCCTGCTGCCCAGACTTACTCCAGAGACGCTGTTTCTTCTAATTGCTCCGGATTCTAAGAATGTCTGTGGTTCTTTGTGGCCTGATCATAGTCACTAAATGTCAACTTTCTGTTATAGATGAGGATTCAGCTCTCGCTGTCACTACCTCACCTCCCCTGCCTCCACCATCCCAAAATAATGCCTCACAAGTTAACATCATGACAACGAGCCCGTATTCTATAGGCTTTTTTGTTCATTCTTATGTTTTTATTTTCCCTGCACCCTCAGACCTCCCAAAGCACCATCATTCTGACCTCACAGATGTGTCATTATGTGTGTTTTCCTTGGAGACGTCCCTGTCGGAACTTTCTAAATCCTTCCAGTCTGAGTTGGTTGTTCAGGCCTGTTGTGCTGTTTGCCCGAGGACTTTTCCTCACAAGCTCTCTACACCGCTAAATCCCACCTCACCCCCATTTCATTTCCCAGGGCCTGTGACCACGCATGTCCATCCAACCCCTCATTTGGGGGGATCCATTCTCCAGCAGCTCCCTAAGGCAGTAGTTCTTAACCTGTGGGTCGAGACCCCTTTGAGGGTCGAACAACACGTTCACAGGGGTCGCCTAAGACCTTTGGAAGACACAGATACGATTCATAACAGTTGCAAAATTACAGTGATAAAGTAGCAACAGAAATAATTTTATGGTTGGGGGTCACCACAACATGAGGAACCCTATTAAAGAGTGGTGGCATTAGAAAGGTTGAGAATCACCTAGGATACGAGGATGGTAAATTTTTGCCTGCGTACCTGAGGATGTCTTTACTCTGTCCTGTTTTCCAGAGCATGTGTTGATGGGCGTAGAATCCTGAGAATTTGGAAGGCATGCTTCTGTTATCCTCCATCTTCCACTGTTCCTATTGCAACATTTAATGTCATTCTACTTCCTGTTCTGTCTTGTACAAACTGCCCCTCCTCCTCTTCTGGAAGCTTTTAGGATCTCCTCTTTATCCCACATTCTAATATTCTATCACGTTCCCTCTTTGATCTTTATCATCCATTGCACTCAGCACTTGGGGATGTCTTTAAATCTGGAGTCTCATACCCTTTGGGTCTGGGAGCTTTTCTCACAGTGTAATTTTGGGTAATTGCCCTCTCTACATTCTCTGCTCTCTCCCATGTACTGCTGCCATCGTTTGAGTATTCGACATGTGCCTGGCAGTGGGTTTAGTATGTCATACATGTCCCATTAGTCTTTCAGATAAGGGAAGAGGTACCAGTTCTCTGCTCCAAATCAGGGAACGGAGGTTCTGGGAGGTCGAGCACTTTGCAAACAAGTGAACGATTGGGGTCAAGGCCGGGTCTTCTTCACGCGGGCAGCCTGTGCTAATCACCGAGAGAGAAATGCAGTCCCTCTCCAGCTGCACCAAGTGGTGGTGGGGGGGGGGGGTTGATTCCCAATCGCTTTTAATTCAAAGTGTGAGGCCGCTCAAGAAAGAAACTGTAGAATGATATTCAGGATTCTGACATGTCTCCCGCCAGATCCCCGCAGAGCCAGGGAGCTGAGGGGCAGGTGGTCGACAACGGGGAGCGATGTGGTGTGAGAGTGCAGGTGACAAAGCACAGAGACCACCCGAAGCTCAGGTCCTGGCCCGGCACTCGTTAGCCATATGATGTTCATCTGCAAAACCCGGGATATGAACTGTACAGGTTCCTGGAGACATGAGCTGGGCTAGAATGCAAGCATCAGTGCAGAGCAAATGGAACATGCAGTCCAGAGGGTGAAGGAAGTATTGTCCACCGGGCGGATGTGGGAGGGGGGGGTGCGCAGAGAAACGGAGGTGTGACGATGAGAGCCAGGTAGAGAGTGAGGTGCCCTGGGGGAACTGGCCAGGTCGGGACAGAGACGGGCAGCAAAGCGCACACTGGTGGATTCTGAGGGTTCAAGGGGAGCCCTCTGGATCATACTGGGCATGAGATCGGAGCTTTTCTGTCGGCACTCCCTGGCTGGCTGGCTGTGTTCATCCTCAGGATGACCCAAGTACAGTGGTACCTCGAGATACGAGTGCCCTAACATATGAGATTTTTGAGATACGAGCCATCGAGCGAGCAATTTTTGCTTTGAAATACGAGCAACATTTGAGATACGAGTCATCGTGCAGATCAGTCGGCTGCACACAACCCACCAGTTTACCTCGACTCGAGCATCTCATAGTTTCCCACGCCTCAAGGTTACAGAATGAATTAAACTCGTGTCTCGAGGTACCACTGTATATACCTGCTTCTTCCAGCCTTAAAAGTATTTGATGAGTTGCTTGAAAAAAATCTTAGAGTCCACGAATTCGAAGGTATATCCCTGTTGTTACTTTTGCACTCCTCAGCTGTGTGTGTGTGTGTGAGTGTCAGTGTGTGTGTGTGTGTGCATGTTCACGCATGCGCTCCTGCATAGGGTGAAGCGTGCAAGAGCGAGAGAGGCGCCTTCTCACGGCCGTTCTTTTGCAGCTGGCTTTGCGGGCGGCTCCGTCCTATGAAGACTTCGTGGCCGCGCTGACGGTGCAGGAGGGCGACCACCGGAAAGCCGCTTTCGGCGCGGGCATGCAGAGGGACCTGAGCCGCTACCTCCCGGCCATGGAGCGGCAGCTGGCCATCCTGGACGCGCTGTACGAGGCCCACGGGCTGGAGAGCGACGAGGTGGTGTGACGCCTGCGGGACACACGCCCCCTGTGGGGGGAGAGCTGGCCGCCGCCCCGGCCGCCCCTCTGCATCTCCAGCGGCAGCTTCAGCCCCTCCCCCTCCGCCGGCCAGGGAGCGAGGAGGCAGCCGCGCTGTTGTACATCCTTTTTAAATGCGTCCGTGTCCGTGTGTTTAAAATCAAGGTGCTATATTTTCCAGTTCACAGGGCCTCCTGGAGACTTGAACAGCAAGTGATAAGAGCAGATTTGACAAGTACGTTGCTTGGGTTTTGTTTTGCTTTGTTTTTAGCTTTAAGTGTTAAGGGGCCACCAACCCAGGCTGAAAAGGAGCAAAGACTTCGTCCAGGACTCACTCAGGAGGAGACTGAGCGAGGCCCAGTGGCGGCGGTGCGGTGGAGGTGGCTGTCCTAGGCAGTCTTCAGAGCATCTTCTCTCGGGGGCTCCGGCCCAGGGGCCTCTGTAGTCAGGGGTGCAGAGCGTGGGTGCGACATGGCAGCAGGAGGTGGGCGGCATCTGGAGGAGTGCCATCCCGTGAGGCGGGGAGACATGGCTCTGCGGAGCTGAGTGTGCCCCACGCTGAGGGAGTATAGGGGGGAGGTCCTCCCTGACGACCCTGCCTGGTGCCCACCCTCATTCCCCTGCTCCCCCAGACATTGTCTCCATCGGACACCACAGCGACACAGTGACAATGCAGGGGGTGTTATCCAGTCTCTAAAGTAGGGTTCAGAGGTGGAGGGGTTTTTCTGCTCCCCATGTACAGCCTCTGCACAGAGGAGCCAGGTGATGTCCAGGGGTGACTGGGACCCTTGGCATCAGAGTCACCCGAGAGCCCGGTCCTGGGGGCAGATCAGGGGCCCGCATCGGAGTGCTCTCCGGCCATGCTGTGCGCACAGCCTGGAGGAATTCGGAGATTAAATCCCAGTTTCCAGCATGCCCGGTCTTTGCCTGAGCTAAATGCCATGTCCTGTTTTCCAAAGGGAGGAGGCTGTGGAAATGCCAGCTGAAGGGAGAGCGAGGCACGCGCCACGTTCACTCCGCAGCCTCCCTAACGCAGGCAGCACCGTGCCGGCCAGTGGAGCGGGCGGGACCGCGGCTCCCGTGTGCTCGCTGTCAGTCGTGGCTTAACAGCCCGGCACACAAGCTAAATGGGCTGCTGGCATCTCCAAAGCTCTGGGCCTGGCAAGGCTTCACAGCGGGGTTCAGTCCTTACAACAACCTGGGGTGGGCGTTGCCCTGGAAAGAGTGACACAGGACCCAGGGCCTGGGGATGGGGAGAAGTGAGCTTCTCCAAGCAGCACAGGGAATGCTACCTGGGCAGCCCCGATGGGCAGAGAACCCCCTCCCGGGGGAGGTGCCTGGGGGAGGGGTGTCTGTCTCTGAGCAGCTGGGCATTTATTCCGCTCGGTAGCGAGGCAGGGACTGTTCACAGGAACTTCTGGAAAAGGCTTCACCTCAGCAGAGCGGCATCAGATGGCTCAGGCTGGGAGGACAACGCACTGCAGGGACGCTGCTCCTCTGCTTGAGCACTTCCTGCCGGTCTTCTAAGGTGTGCGTGCGTGCGTGCGTGCGTGTCTCCTCCCACGAGGAGCAGTGTGGACCTCCCTGTCGGGCTGGTGTGACAGTGACCTCGCCTCCTAAAAGGGAGAGACAACAGCCGGTCTCTGCTTGCACCCTGGCTGAAGACGCTGTAGGCTGTGCCCCTGGGAGAGGATGCGGCCAGGAGCCTGTGAGTGGGGTGACAGGTTCGCCCCAGCCACCTGCCGTGCCCCCTGTCCCCGCGGGCGAGCTCGGGAGTGGGCACAGGAACACACCTCAGATTTGCCGCGGAGCTGTGAACGCGCACAGAAAGCTGCTCGGTGTGGCCGTTGGCTGTGATGTAGGGACATGGTGCGCCTCCTCGGCTTTCTGGGAAGAGGGTTGCTATTATCGGGGCTCGCTGGGCATCCGGTAGGATCGTGGGTAAGTTCCGCTTTCTGTTCCCCTTTCCCCAGCGCCATAGACAGGGCGATGGCTTTTGAGGCACCGTCCTCACGGGAGCCTCTAACGTTGCCTAAGGTGTGGGCAGCTCTGAGGCCTTCCAGACAGAGAGCCAGGACTGAGCCGGTGCCCGGCGGTAAACCCAGTCTGACCCAAAGCTCGGCCCCTGGCACTGCCTCCTGATCCACGGATCTGCGTCCCCACTTTAGTCCGAGTCCTCACTGTGCTGCTTCACTGGTACTGTCTCAGGAGGGGACAGAGAAAAGAGGGGTGAGGCTCTCCCCCATAATCCTGCCGGGTGCCAGGACACCGAGGCGCCCCTCCACCGCCGGCAAGAGGAGAGCAGAGCAGTCCCCTCGCCCTCGTGGCTCAAACATCGCGGTCCCTTCTCAGGAGGAGCCTCAGAGAGAGGCTGGAGGGAAGGGCAGTGCGTCTCCCAGGCTGAGCCTCGCGGCGGCCTCTCCTTTCTCACGCTCACCCGCACTGCCCTCCTCTGCCCGCGTCCAAGCAGCAGCCCCGCCCCGGCTCTGCCCCTTCTGCAGCAGCAGCTCTGGCACCCCCCTCGCCCAGCGGAGGTGCCTCATCAGCAGGACCGCGCGCCCTCCCAGACGCACGAGCTGCCTCAGAGCCTCTTCCCCCGGCGGCCGTGCAGCGGGTGACCCCCAGGCTGATCTGGAATCAGCGGAGCACAACCCGCAAAGTCCGCGGCCTTCTCCTTCCGGTCACTAACCGAGCATGCGTGTACATCCAAAGTTCATGCTTCCACCTTCATGTTGGCAGAAAAGTGGTTTTAATCCTTACAATTGGTGGTGGGGACCCATAGATAAAGCACCGTCTCTTCATTCAGCGCGGAATCGGTGAAAGAGCTGGTGAAGGGTGTTTTGCTAAGGAAACTTAACTGACTGAACATCTCAGCACCATGTAAGGCCAGAGAGGCGCCTGGGGCCTGGGCAGCGGATGATGTGAGACATTCAGGAGACTTTTGAAGGAAAACTGGTTTTTGTTTTGTTTTTATTTTTATTTTTTTACTAAACTACCATGTCCTACAAGAAGTTGGTTACGCAATGGTGCATCTCCGAATCGCTGATTAAAATCAGTGGCTCCTGATTGTAGCCACGGGTTTTACAATCCTCAGCTCCCCTCCCCCCCCTCCATGTTTTGTTTCTTTCTAAGGTGAATATCGCCTTTTTATTCCTTTAGATGTAGAAGTAAAGTGTGTTTTAAGCCATCGTTCTCTTAGCTGAGCCAACGTGTTTGGTCTTGGGGACCTGGCCGTCGCCCTTGGATCTGATGCATGATGCGGTCTGTACGCAGACGTCGTGTGTGCAGCAGACCTGGGTCCGGTGAGCTGGGGACAGAGGACTTCCCTTAGGAATCCGTCCTGCCTGGGTCCCTTTGTGACCTGCAGTTGCCTCCTCAGGGTTTCACAGGAGTGACGTGGAGTTGTCCCTCGCTGTCGCGTGGCGGTGTGAGACGGCTCACCTGGTACAAGGGGTCCTTTCACAGCTCCATGCGCACCCTGCCCTCTCTAGCCCGTCCTGCTGCCCCCAGGCCGCCAGAGCCTGCATGGCTTCTCCTCGAGCTGTTGTGCCAGGGCCCCGGGGCGGGGCGTGACCGAGCGCTGCTGACGGCACAGTTGACGCTGGCATTGACCTCGCCCCTCCGCTGTTCTTACACGGAAAGGAGAGCACATACCGGGATCGTGATGCAGGAATTCTGGGGTTGCCCTTTGGAGTGCGCAGATGTTTCCAGCTGAGCTGAGTGAGAGCCCAGGGGAGAGGGACTGCTTGTTTCGAGCACAGCCTTCCCCTGACACACATTTTAAAGTACTTCCTCCCTGTCCGTCATACCAAGAAACCTCCCGGGATGGTGGGGCTCCTGGCAAAGCTGGTCTCACCCGGTAGATCAGCAGTTCTCAACCTCTGGGTTGAGAACCGCTAGCAGGGTCGCCTAAGACCATCAGAAAACAGATATTTGCATTACGATTCATTAACAGTAGCAAAATTACAGTTATGAAGTAGCAACGAAAATAATGTTATGGTTGGGGGTCACCACAACAGGAGGAGCTGTATTAAAGGCTTGCGGCATTAGGAAGGTTGAGAACCACTGCGGTAGATGCTGGTGTCTTTAAAGGCGACGACGACGGGAAAGGTGATCTAGAAGTAACCTCTCTCGCTCCCCAGAAGGCCGATGCGCCAGTCGCCTGGCCTGTTTGATGTATGAGTCTCCTGTGTCCTGACGGTTCCACTAGAATGTCAGTAAACAGCCCAACTACCTCATGTGAAATTGGCTGTGGACAATCGGGTGTCAGATGAGACATGTGTTAAGGTCACTTTGGTGAATAGATGAGACAGAACGATGTCTCTGGAAAGAAGAAAACGTTCGACCAGATGCCAAAGGCTAGCATGTACATAGGTTGCGCTGGATTCGTTTTTTTAAATCAGTGTTGCATTCCACCCCTAGTATTCTTCTCTCAAATGTCCGTGGTCTTACGGATTCATGCACTTTGAATATCTGTCACACGCCGTCTTCGTTACCAGTTCTTGTCCTTCAGCGTTTTGATTGAGCATCGTAATGACAGTAGAAAGCAAGTGTCACGTGGCTTGTTGATTTCTCAGTTTTGATGGATCTTTCCTTCGAATATGATGCATTGGAGCCTTTTTAGGACCAACGGATGAATGAAGATTCCATGTTTAGTGTTTCATGTAAAAACTCTGTCCAAGTTCTTACTCTGTATCTTGTCGGGGGTCGGGGGCGGAGAGCAGAACAAGGGAGGGTTTTACTTTTTTTGCAAAAATGTTTGAAAACACCTGTCAGATTTTATATTCGTTAGTTATAATAAAGTTATTTTTAAAGTATTTTTATCAAGTGCTTCTCTTAAGGATTTTTTATGTGGTTTCGTAGCGTAGATAAGGCCGGATCACAGAACCTCCTTCCCCTAAAATGACTATCAAAATAAATTAGAACTTAAAAATAAGAAACACTTAAACGCACCAGCAATTAAGCAAAGCAAGGAGCCGTTGTTGTTCTTTAAACTTCAAAAAATGATCACCAAAGAAAGAGAACAGATTTTCCAGCAAGAATGCAAAGAGCCCCCAATCTTGCCTGCATTGGGGGAATATGCAAAATTCAGAATTCTCATTAAAATCATAAGTTTTGATCCTAGCTGCTTTGACTCAGCAGATAGAGCATCAGCCTGTGGACTGAAGAGTCCTGGGTTCCATTCCAGTCAAGGGCACACGCTTGGGTTGCAGGCTCAATCCCTGGTAAGGGGTTGTGAAGGAGGCAGCCAATCAATGATTCTCTATCTGTCTCTCCGTCTCCATTCCTCTCTAAAATCAGTAAAAAAATATTTTTAAGCAAAACCACAGGTTTGGGGAAGAAGTGGATTGGAGAGTTAGGTAGGATGGGTAGCTCTATCTATTTCTTCCTCTGAGTGGATAATTGTAAGAAGACAAAGATATTTTAACATACGTGTAATTGGTGACCTCCTTCCCACCCCCAAAAAAGGAAGGAACTAAAGAAGTATTGAAAGACATAATACAGAAAAGTTTTCTGAGATAAAGCTTCCTGAGAGGAATCTGCAGATTGAAAAAGTGCCCTGTGTTCTAGGAAATCTCTCAGTAAGTACTTGCCACTAACACGTATCCTGAAAAGGTAATGAACTAGAAGAATGCCTCACTCAGACAGAAAATGCAAGTCACCAAAGGGTTGAAACTTCCATAAGAGTCAGTGACAGGAGAAAGTGGAGGGCTGTATCTAAAACTCTGAGTAGGATATTAGTGGCAGCCAAGTTGTCAAAGACACTTTTAAGCACCTATGAGTTCTTAAGAAACCATTTAATGTCCTAACCAGTTTGGCTCAGTGGATAGAGCCTTGGCCTGCAGACTCAAGGGTCCCAGGTTCAATTCCAGTCAAGGGCATATACCTTGGTTGCTGGCACATACCCAGTAGGGAGTATGCAGGAGGCAACTGGTTAATGTTTCTCTCTCATTGATGTTTCTAATTCTCTATCCCTCTCCCTTCCTCTCTCTAAAATATCAATAAAATATATTTTTTTAAAAAGCCATTTAATAGGAGAGATAAGATCAATAACTCTATAATGGAGAGCTTATAGTAAAATGACTGGCAGAAGCATTGAATTTATATAAAGAACTAAGACCAAAATCATAGTATAGATATATATTGCAAATATTATAAACCTTAATAATATGACACAAGTTGCAAGTGGAGGAATGGAGGTTATACTAGTGCCAATCTTATTTTTATGGCAGTTGATATTCCCTAAACAAAAATGCAAACATAATAACTAACTTGAATTTTTTGGTAATTAAAAAATATATACATTTGTTGATTTCAGAGGGCGGAGAGGGAGAGAGAGAGAAACATCAATGATGAGAGAGAATCATTGATGGGCTGCCTCCTGCACACCTCCTATTGGGAATTGAGCCTGAAACCCAGGCATGTGCCTTGACCAGGAATTGAACCGTGACCTTCTGGTTTATAGGTCAAGTGTTCCACCACTGAGCCACACCAGCCAGGTGAATTTTTTGGTAATAATAAAAAAAAAAAAACTTGAATGGATTTTTAAATAAATTCCTGTTGGGATAAAGAAATATTTAAAATTTAGTAATTGCTTCAGTTTATTTTTTTTTTGTCTTAAATACAAGCCAAAAAGGCTATTTTTTACAAATTAATGTGATTAGAAATAAACATGATAAATGAAATGAGTATCTATTTATAAAAATGTTCTCTTTTTATCAGTTAAAAAAAAATAAATAAGTCCAGAAGGATATTCACCTAAGCCAGTGTTGATTATTTTTAAGTGGGCATTGATTTTATTTCACTCTTTTCTTTTTGTACATTATTATATTATTTGACTTTTGCTTTATAACCATGCTACCTTTTTCGTTTTAAAATAGGGCAGAGGGTATTCAAAAAACAAGGTTAAGGAACATTGTAGAGTGTTGGTGGACCGCTGGCAAATACTGCTACTTGTAATGGCATTTGTTTTAAAACTCCTAGCCAGACAACTTTAAATTTTTTCACTTAATCTCATCACACTTCCTCTCCCCCTCCACTGGTTATTTTTCACTCAAAAGCTTCTGTTCCTTTACACACGCGGAGATATTCCTCACATCCCATTTTATGTTACTCGTAAGTGTTGCATTCTTCTATGGCTCTGGGGAGAGCCGGTATGCCAGTGTGATACCCGGGGACTTGCCCAGCACAGCTGACACGGATGAAAAAGTGGCAGAAGATGAAGTTTCGGTGGTTGACAGTCATCTTGCAAGAGGAAGCCAGAAAGACTCAGAAACAAGGGAGTTTTGCACAGGAATTGGCCGCACTCCATCTGAGGAGCTGAAAGGACTCTGTGCTTCTGTGCGTTTCCATGTTTTGGAAATGAAATGTAAATGCCTTCCCTGCCCAAGTGACATTGCTGGCGACAGAGCTGTGCTTCGGGCTGGCTGTCACGGATCAGACCCAGCTGCCGGCCGCGGCCAAGGAGAGAATGCTGCCCTGCGTTCGATCAGGACCCTCTCGCTGTCCCACAGAGAGGTTTCCAACATCCGAAACCTTGAACTTCACCGGTCTAGAGCGGCGATCACTGCTAGAGAGCGGGAAGACTCCATCTGTCATGCGAGGGTAACAGTTATGGCGAAAGCATTAGGAACGGTGCCCGGTGGGTGCGACTCGGTGTCCAGCCCGGGTAAGAGTCCCCGAATGGCGGGGGGGTCAGTGGTAGGGGGTTGCTGTCATAAGGGAAGCATAGCTCCATCACCATTGGGGCCAGTCTTTTCCTGTCGTTTAAATGCCGTGACTGTAAGATATGAATGAGTTTCATTCTAGACCCTGAGCTATTCCGTTTGCCTCGTTGTCACTCTCTAGGCCAATACCACACTATTTTTTTATATAAGTTCTCTACCTGCTGGTCATCACAGTCTATTCTTTTTTTTTTTTAATAAGTTTTTATTGAATTTTCACAGAGAGGAAGGGAGAGGAATAGACAGTTAGAAACATAGATGAGAGAGAGACATCGATCAGCTGCCTCTTGCACGCCCCCTACTGGGGAAGTGCCTGCAACCAAGGTACATGTTTTTGACCAGAATCGAACCTGGGACCTTTCAGTCCGCAGGTCAATGCTCTATCCACTGAGCCAAACCGGTGTTGGCTAATCCCACACTATTTTTTAAAGAAAGCACTGCTGTCTGTTGGAATCAGTTTCCCCCACTGCATACACATCTTTTGTTTCCTCTTTTAAAGAGTTTTAGCTCTGCTTCACGCTTTAATCTTCTGTATGAATCACAGAACGATTTTGCCAACCTCTGAAAAATACCTTGTTGAATTTTTATTTTAGTTACTAGAGGCCCAGCACACAAAACCATGCGTGGCTAGTGTCCCGAGGCCTAGCCTGCGGTCAGGGCCATCTTCCGTCTGCTCACCAGTCCCCAGTCCTGCACCACCACCACCCACCCCAGTTCCCTGTTTGCCATCTGCCAATCGGACACTCTGGGCCGGAGGTGAGGGACCAAAAGGTGGTCTGGTCAGTACACCTCATAGCGACTGGTCGAGCAGTCGTTCTGGTCGTTATGCTGTTATGGTTGCTGGGCTTTTATGATATAGGGTACTGAACTTATGAGACGGATTTCAGGGGAAACTGCTGTTGCTACAAACTTGAATCTTCCCATCAATAAATATGGTTTATATTTCCATCTATTTAGGTATTCTATGTTCTTCAATGAAGTTTTATAATTTCATTGGTAAAAGTTTTGTGCATCTTTTGTTATATTCATTTGTAAATATATGTTGTTGTTGCCATTGAAAAATATATCCTTTTTTAAAAATTACATTTGATAATTTATGTTGCTGGTGAATAGCAATGTTTCTGGTTTTACATATCTGTTTTGCATTCAACAACCTTGATAGACCCTTATTTCTAGTAGTTTCTATTTCTTTTTATTTTTGAATGGGTTGGAAACCAGATTAAAGTAACCTTTCTTTTTAAAATAATTCTTTATTGTTGAAAGTATTACATATTTCCCCCATCATGGACCCTCCCAGCCCGCCCCCACCCCAAGCCCTCACTGCCTCATTGGCTGTAGTCATGGGCCATGCATATATACATACAAGGTTCTTGGATTGTATTTCTTATGTTTTTCTTTTATAATTCATACAATTTTTATTTCTTTTTCTTGTCTTATTGCACTAGTGAAAAGCATCATCCAGTACAATGTTGAATACAAGTGGTGATAAACCAAATCATTGTGTTTCTGATCTGAAAGTGAATGTTTTCAACATTTTACAGTTACATATGATTTTTGCTATGTAATTCTTTTAATTGCTATAATTTTGGTAGCTGGCACTTACTAAGGAAGGTACTTTCTGCTTCTGGTTTGCTATTGGTATTAACTATGAAACAACGCTGAATATTATTAAGAGTTGTTCTGCATTTGTTGATATGATCAAATGGTTTTCTCTCCTCACCGGTGGATATGGTAAATCTCGCTAGTTTGCTTTCTAATTTTAACCGTCCTTGCATTTCTGGGATGATGTGTTTTTAATAGCATTTCTGGATTCGGTTGACTAACGATCTATTTAGGATTTTTTTGCATCTCCGTTTAGAAGTGAGGTTAGCCTCTCGTTGTTACTTTCTTGTTCTGTCCTTATCTGATTTTGCCATATTTTACTTCATAGAGTGAGGTAGGCAGTGTTCCCTTATTTTATATTCACTGGGACAGCTAAGCTAACAATTATCTCTTCTTTGAAGTTTGGGGCCTACTGGAAAAAAAATCTTCTAGGTTTAATGGGTTGTTTTATTTTAGTTTGTTTTTTTTTAAAGGGAGGGTGTTTTTACACTTTTGATTTAAGTAAAAAATTTAACCAAAAATTATGTTCCTTCTTGATTACTTTTATGATGTTATATTTTCCTAAGATATTGTGCATTTTGTGTATGTTTGCCATTTACCGGTTGCAAGTTGAATCGCCCCACATGACCCTGAGAGCGGAATCTGGGTGGACTGGCAGGAAGCCAGCTCAGGCTGGCCCCCCCCTTCTCACAGGCAGGGCCCCACTCACACCAGCCTCCCACAAGCCAGTGGCTCCCCTCCTCTGGCAAAGGGTCTTCCAGGGGCTGGACACCTGGCTTTCTCCGCAGCTGCTCTCAACAGCATGGAGGTCGGCTTGCAGCCTGTGGGCACACTGACTAGCTCCCCATCCAGGTCCTGGCATGGCTCCCGGGCAGCCGTGGGGGACAGTGAACCTCATAGCACGTCTCTTCCCGCTGACCCTTGCGTTGTCGGTTTCCCCTCAGCGCCCGTGTCTTCTCTCAAACTGTGTCACACTGAGGCATTCACCCTGAGCTCAGAGGCCGGACAGGCGGTGGCAGTGAGTGCAGCGGCCTTGCACAGCCCTGGCACATAACTGTTCTTAGAATGGTGATCATGACGCCCCTGGTTTATAGTTTACATCTCCATGTGTCGTTCCTACTTAGGTATTTGTGTCTTCTCTCTATGCGTCTGTCTGTCTGTCTGTCTCTTTCAGTTGATGTTAGAAAAGGGGAGGGAAAAGAGGGAGAGAAAGAAACCTCGATATGAGAGAAACATCCATCAGCTGCCTGTGGCACGTGTCCTGACTGGAATGTGTGTATGTGCCCCAGCTGGGCATCAAACCCGACACCTTTCAGGATATAAGACAGTACTCCTGGCCAGGGCCTGTCTGTCTGTCTGTCTGTCTGTCTGTCTGCCTCTGTCAAGTGCACACAAGATTTGTTGTGGTGGTTTTTTGCTTTTATTTTGGAATCATTTCAGATTTACCGAAAAGTTGCAAAGATAATACGGAGTTCCCATATAACCTTCATCCTTCTTCCCTAACATTAATATCTTACATGACCATGTACATGTGTTTAAAAATAAACATTAAGACATCTTGGTACAAATGCTATTGCCACACTACAGGCGTTATTCAGGTTTTACCGTTTTTTTTCATTAATGTCCTTCTCTGATCCAGGATCCAATCCAGGATTCGATATTGCATTTAATGTCATCATATTTAATTTTTAAAAGCTCAGTTGTATTGAGTAAAATTTACAAATATTCACCCATTTAAAGTGTAAAATGTAATGGTTTTTATTATATTTTGGACAGTCCACCCCTTAATCTGCTTTTAGAATATTTTTATCACTCCAAAAAGGAACTCTGTACCCATACTAAGCAGTCACTTCCCACCCTACCTCCTCCAGCTCTAACCAACCACTAATTTGCTTTCTGTGTGGATGGGTTTTTCTTCCTTTCACATGCATGGAGTCATATAACATGTGGTCTTTTACAGCCGTCCAGCAATGTTTGACAGTTCCAGCTTTTTCGCATCCTCACCAGTACTTATCTAGATGTTTTTTAAGATTATTTTGCTGGTCTGGGTTTTGATTTGCACTTCTCCAATGACTGATGGTGTAGAGCATCTTCTCGTGTGCCAGTTGGTCATTTGTGTATCTTCACTAGAGAAATATCTGTTCAGATTCTGGGCTCAAGTTTTAATTTGGTTATTTTCTCGTTATTGAGTTGTAAGTTCTTGATGTATTCTGGATACAAGTAAGTCTCTTTTCAGAGATATGGCCTTCACATGTTTTCTCTCAGCCTCTCGGTTGTCTTTTCACTTTGTTGATGGTATAATTTGAAGCACAGAAGTCTGTATCTTGATGAAGTTCAATTAATAAACTTTTATTTTATTTTAATGCTTGTGTGTTCTTCTACTGTATCTAAGCTGCCATTGGCTAGCCGAGATCATGAAGAATATCGTGTTCTCCCAGTGCCATCTGTACAAAGAGCGTTCTTCTCCCCTCATCTTACGATGACAATGAGAAGTCTCATTTCACCCTTGGAAAGACTATGATGTTAATTATTTTCTCTTGATAAGAATAACATTTGGGTCATGTCTAAGTGTTAGGAGGAAATGTAAACGGTTCATGGTACCACTACCTTTTATCCTATGTGTCTAAATACACATACTTGTGTGTGTAGGTAGGTCTATACAGTTGACCCTTGAACAACATGGGTTTGAACTGTGTGGGTCCACTTACACCTGGATTTTTTTTCAATAAATACTGTAAGTGTGTTTTCTCTTCCATAAGATTTTCTTAATAACATTCTCTTCCCTCTAACTTACCTTATGATAAGAATACATTATATAATACATATAACATATAAAATGTGTATTAATCAATTGTGTTATCAGTAAAGCTTCTGGTCAACAGTAGGCAGCTGTTAGTAGAAGGTTTTGGGAAGTCCAAAGTCATGCAGATTCAACCAAACAGGGGTTGGCACTCCTAACCCTTGTGCTGTTCAAGGGTCAGCTGTATTTCATAACTGGGTTCACGGGTACATCTGTTTACTAATTTTTCACTTGTTGTATTTTCATCATATGATCAAAGTTATTAAATTTCCTTTTCTGTATCCTGTGACTTAGGCATAGAGAAGGGAATACTACGTTAGGAGAGCCAGAATCCTAACTTGGTGCCACAGATAAATGTCTTTTTTTTTAATATATTTTATTGATTTTTCAGAGAGAGGAAGGGAGAGGGATAGAAAGTCAGAAACATCGATGAGAGAGAGACATCGATCAGCTGCCACTTGCACGCCCCACAGTGGAGATGTGCCCGCAAGCAAGGTCCAGGCCCCTGACCGGAATCGAACCCGGGACCCTTCAGTCCTCAAGCCGCCGCTCTATCCACTGAGCCAAACCGGTCTCGGCTGGATAAATGTCTCTCCCCCATGGAACTGGTTTTCATTGACTGGGCTCAATAACTAGTTATATTCTGAAAGTATTGTCTGCGCTCCACTTTGCTGCAGTGAATCTCAGATGCTCCCCCATCTAGCTTTCTTGCTGAAACCGCCTTGAATACTAGGAGAGCTTGGGGTGTCTAACGTGGCCCCTGACACGTCGCTATGTAGAAAGAGCAGAATGTACGGGGCCAGGGCAGAAAGAGCGTCTGACCCAGCGCTGGGGAATGACAAGTGCGCGGCTGGAATGCCACCGTCTCTGCCCTGAAAGCAGCTGGGCTGCGGGAAGGGGCCGCTGGGTTTCTAAGTATAGGCCCCCCTCCGGCACAGCCCGTCCATCTGTCCTCCAGCACCGTGTCCCGCCTGACCTGAAGATGGGGGAGGCAGAGTGGACATCACAGAGATCATTCTGGAAATTGTAAGACGCGGTCAGGGTTGAAGGGCGGACGGCGTTCTTGGAGAGACCAGGTTTTCGGTGACTGAGAACGCAATCAAACTCCTGCATCGTTATAAACCGCGCCTTCCCGTAAGCCACGCCTCGGCCTTCCCCTTCCCCTGGGCAGCGTCACAGCAGTTCCACCCCTGGAATTGTGCCCACCGGGACGGAAACCGCGACTGGATTGGGGTCAAACATACATAACATACAGCGTACCATTCTAACCGTTATAAGTGTACAGAAAATCGAGGTGCTTTTTACAAGACGCGGAAAGTAAGAGCGAGGGAGAATGATCGGACAGTGAAGTGTTTGCATGAATAAAAAACCCAATTGCTTCTGTTTCTTTGATGGATATAAAAGGGAAGTGTTTATCAGAGGGACGTGTTGGGAGGCAGATGTAGCCAAATTATGCAGCCCAGAATGTCTCCAAATTATACAGCCCAGATTCCCTCCTCTGAGAGGGGTGACAGGGAGAAATGCTCTTGTACCACAGAGTGGCAGATGCCGAAACAAAACGCAGTGAATCTTCCCACCGGAGGGCGGGGTGCTGAAGGGAACCCTCTCCTGAGCTCTGTGCGGTATTTGGGTCACGACTTACGGATGTAGATTTTTAATTTGTGCTGAGCTTTCGATTTAATTTTTTAGTTTTTCAAACGTGAGTTGCAATGAAGCCAACTTGGGCCTGAGCTCAGCTCGGGCGCTGCCTGCTGTTTCTCCGCCCGCCTCCAGGTGTCGCCTTTCTCGAGTGTGTGGAAAAGGGGAGAGGGCCTGGGCAGAGAGCTCATCCCTCCTAGGTTTCCCTCTGGGGTGTTGCATCACCAGATTCGGGGGTCTTTTCACCTCTCCCATCCCCACCGATGACAAACCACACCCTTCGCTTCTGCCCACTGCCTCCTGGAGCTGGGACTCCACAGTCCCTTCTTATACAGTGGCACTACCTTGGGTTTGGAGCAGCGGTTCTCAACCTGTGGGTCGCGACCCCTTTGGGGGTCGAACAACACTTTCACAGGGGTCGCCTAAGACCGTTGGAAAACACAGATAGGATTCATAACAGTTGCAAAGTTACAGTTAATGCATTGTCCTTCGAAGGAAAACTCAGCATTTGTTCAATTCCTGGAGCAACGGCGTTATACCCAGAATTCTATTTCCCGTCATGAGAATTTTTCACCTTCTGACAAGAAGCATTTGTTGAATAAATATGACTGGAATCATGGTCATCCAGCC
>PVJN01016380.1:0-42483 GCA_004026805.1 Lasiurus borealis
ATGTAATAATCTGAATAATAAAGATTTAATTAAAAAAAAAAAAACGGGCTGTAAAAAGGTTATAAAAGGAGAGACCGCCTCTCCATCGGAGCTCTTATCAGGCGGCTTGCCAGGCTGCTGTGTCAGCTAAGGTTTGGGCCCAGATTTAAATCTGTAATAAAATTATACTTGATCAAGCTAATTCGTTCTCGTGATCTATCTTGGGGGGGACTTGCTCCGTTACACCTGTCACCTAATATTAGGATCCACCCCTTTCCTCTGGCAACCACCACACTGCTCCTCAATCCCACAGGCCAATTCCCATAGACATTATGTTAAAATTACTACATTCACTGTGGGAGGTACTTTTGTGTCTGTGTAAGACAGTGACAGATTGTTTTGTCTCATATTTGCTTTTGCATCAATAAGAGTAGTGATGCCGAGACTGGTTTGGCTCAGTGAATAGAGCATCGGCTTGCGGACTGAAAGGTCCCAGGTTCGATTTCGGTCGGGGGCATGTACTTTGCTTGCAGGCACAGCTCCACTGTGGGGCGTGCAGGAGGCGGCTGATCGATCTCTCTCTCTCATCGATGTTTCTGATTTTCTATCTCTCTCCCTCTCTGTAAAAAATCAATAAAATATACATATTTTAAAAAAGAGTAGTGATAATTGCCCCTGTTGCTCCCTCCCTTCTATGGTTAGTGATAATAAAGGGAAGGAGAGAATTAATTGATAATAATTGCCAAACAAAATTCTACACTTCCAATTTTCAATCCAATCAGTATCTCTTGGTGGTCCTCAACCAGGGGACATTGGCAATGTCTGCAGACATTTTTAAGTGTCATGACTTGGGATTGGGGATGGCTAGCATGTAATGGATGGCGACGAGGGCTGCTGCCAAAAGTCCTGCATAGAGCAGGCAGCCCCACAAAAAATTATCTGTTCCAAAAGGCCAATAATTCTGTTTCAGAAACCCTCTTACTGGTTTTAGTGTTCACACTCATAAAATATTACTTTATTTCAAACCTCTGATCTTTGTCATAATTCAACATTGAGCCTTTATCTATAAGCATCTACATTTTTCTTAACATTTGGCACTGGGTCAGTCTTTAATATGTATTTTCACCCCAACGCTCCAACCTGAAGCAAGAGCACATCATTTTATTTTTTAATGTATTTTTATTGATTTCAGAGAGGAAGGAAGAGGGAGAGAGAGATGAAGTATCAATGATGAGACTCATTAATCAGCTGCCTTTTGCAGGCCCCTCACTGGGGCTGGAGCACACCCAGGCATGTGCCCTGACCCAGAATCAAACTGTGACCTCCCAGTTCACAGGTCGACGCTCAACCACTGAGCAATGCCGTCTAGGTCCAAGAGCACATCTTTGACTTGACGATTGTGTATTTAGTGATGGACTTGGTAAATTAGGCTACTTCTAAATTAGATGCGAGAGAGACCCCCCAATCCTTTGCTTGGTTTTGGATAACATTAAATGTTAAACATTAGCGATCTCTATATCTATTCTTCCAAAGACAGATGCTACTCAAAATCATTGAAAATGTTTCCAACAAACGTTCCGAGTGCTCAGGGCACAATCCTTTATTATCCGCAGCTCTTTGTGTGTCCTAAGCTCCGTTTCCTCTCCTAGCTATGCCATTACACATGAATTCAATGGAGGGTACTGCATATCTGTGTGTCACAGGATCCCACCCCTTCCCTGGGCATCCTACAGTTCCTATTATATGGAAAAGGTCCTTCTTTGCTCTACCACGCTTTCTAAATGATCCATCAAAGCCACCCGCTCAGGGATCCAATAGGTGATCTCCACTCACTGCCCTGAACTTAGCAAGTTGTTTCTAACAGTCCAGTCTAGTAATTTGTTTTCGTCCTGAAGTTTATTGTTCCTTCGGGAGTGTTCTCTCCATGAGAAAAACCATTTTCCTTACTCGGGGAAGATCACGGTTTTCTTTCCCTCCACACAATAAGAAAAGCGTGTCCACAGTGCAGTCATTTTCTTCCCAGGAAGCATAATTCAGCACATGGTCGTCTTCCTCTAAATCCATCTGCTAGGATTATTTCTCCCACTTGGAGGCTGCGCGGAGCTGTCCCGATGCACCTTTGGAACCGATGAAAGATCCAAAAGTGGGGCGAACTCAGCCGCCCTGGGGTCCCCGGGGTGCAGGTCTGCATCTGCCGGCCTTCTTCTCACTTGCGGCTCCGCTTCGCTGTCACAGGCTTTCTTGCTCTGGTTCTCGCGTCGTTTTTGTTTCTCTCCTACAGCATGACATCCCTTCCTCCCTGGCTTCTGCCTGGAGCGGCGTCGGTTTGCCTTTCCCACGCCCGCCCCGCCGCCTGCGTTAACACCCTGGAGTAGTACTGCCCAGGGCCGGGAGGGGGCAGCAGAGCAATCCCGGGAAGCTTGGGAAGCTTGGTGGCTGAAGTTACAATTTATCGAGTTATGATTAGTGCCCGAAGCCCGTCATTTCAGTGTCTGGGCCTGAGTCAGCAGTGCGGGCCTGCCCGGGAGCCTCTTCTCACTCTTGCTCTCTTTACATGTTCGTCGCACATGAATAAGAGTCAGGGACTACTTAGTAAAAAGAGCGAAGGTCCTCAAAGTGGGTTTCGGATGTGAGAAGTGCCTTAAATGCTTGAGAATTGCCACAGAACAATATGAAAGCTACTGTATAGTGTCGTTTCAGATGCTGGATTCGAGACAGGAGTTACAGGGAAGCAGAATCGTGCTTGGAATAATAAACTTTCTCATAGTCTCTATGGAAAGGCCACCTGGAGAGGCTGAGTGGCCTGTGGAAGGTAAGCATCACCTGCTAGTTTATAAGAAGTGCCTGAAGATCTTTATTAAAACTCGGAGTCCTGCCTTGAGTCCCAAAGGTTCCAAATCTGTAGGTCTGGCTTGGGCCCAGGGATGGGCATTTTAGACTCTGCCAAATCTCTGTGGATCACACTTTGAGAAGCAGTGGAGTCTTATTACATCCAAGGTGTCCTCCAACCCTGACATGCTAGGTTTTGTGTTGTTGTTTTCATGGAAAAGGCTGGTGGACAAGGGTAGGGCAAAGAGGTACCTAGTGTACAAAATGTAATGAAGTGCTCCTTTTTAAGGTTGACCATGCTCATGTATGGCCCTGAGGGAGATATATCTTTAAATCCTGTGCCCAGGTGCCTTTCTTATCTCTCCTAGTCCTGACCCTGCCATCTCTAGCACTAAATTCAAACTGACTGCTTCTCACCACATGGTGGGGATATGGTGGGGACCTGTTGGAGGAATGGATGGTGTGAGGTGACTTGAATCTTCTTGCAACATTTGGCCACCCCTCCCCTGAGCAAGTGGGATGATTATGAGTAGGGAGGTGGTCAAGGAAGGACAACAACTCTTTCTGAGAATGTTTTGAACCCAGGGATCAAAACAGACTACATTTCAAATTATAGAGATCAGTGGGGGAAAGAACACTGATTGGTCTCTCAGTACCTTGCCCTAGAGATGCAGCAAAGGATCTAAGAATATTTTCTCCCCAATCAGACAATATGTACAGAAGTACAGAAAAAGCAGGAGTCTTTGGCAAATAGCACATGATCTCACTTATATTTGGAGTCTAGTGAACAAAATAAACTGACAAAATAGGTCCAAAGGCATGGAACAGACTGTCAGATCTCAGAGGAGGGGGCAGTAGGGAGGACAAGAAGAGATTAATCAAAGATCTTATATATGTAACTCATGGACAATGACAATAGTGTGGAGAAGGCCTGGGTGGGTCAGGTTTTGGGTGAGGGTGTCAAAAAGGGGGGAAGGGGAGACATCTGTAATACAGGTAACAATAAATTTTAAAAAGAAAGGAAGAAAAAGCAGATTTCTTTGGAAAGTGATTATGAGACTCAAAGTCTAAATGATAATAATAGTAAGAATAGCTATATCAATTTAAGAAAACACAGGGAATTTAATATGAGTTATTAGTTACAAAAGTCATGGAAGAACGGAAAATTCAAATAGGAATGTGGGAGATGGGGAGCTGGTGGGAATTCAGAGATTAGTAACAGACAGTGGAGTAACTATGCCCTCAGAAATTGTGAATGGGCCTTGGTCAATTGTGGCTTGGTTGGTTGGGTGTCATCCCATACACCAAAGCGTTGCCCATTGGATTCCCAGTCAGGGCACATGTGTGGGGTGCAGGATCAATCCCTGGTAGTGGGTGTGCAGGAAGCAGCCAATTAATGTTTCACTCTCTTAATGATGTTTCTCTCTTCCTTCCTTTCTCTCTTACATACACAAAAAAAATCAATAAAAATATTAAAAAAGAAAAAAATTATGAGTGGAAACCAAATATTGGAAATGTTATCCAAAGCAAGGTAGATGCTATTAATATTCCCATTTCACAGATGAGAAGAGTGAAGTTCAGAGAAATTAATTCCCAAAGTCACATAGCTACTAAGTGTGTAATGAATTTCAAGTCAGGCAATGGGATCCAGAGCCTATGCTCTTGACTACCACACATTCTATATAATAAAAGCCTAATATGCAAAGTGTCCAGTCATCCAGTTGGCCGTTCAATCAATCAAAGTGTAATATGCTAATGATATGCTAAGGCCACTCAACTGCTTGCTTTGATGTGCACTGACCAACACAGGGCAGATAGTTGATTGGTCGACCAATTGCTATGACATTCACTGACCACCAGGGGGCACATGCTCCAACTAGTAGGTTAGCTTGCTGCTGGGGTCCAGCTGATCAGGAGTGAGCAAGATGGGCTGGACACACCCTAGAGTCCTCCCACGATCCCTCCCCGGCATGTCAACCTCTTGCGTCCCTCCCCAGCCCCGATTGTGCACCAGTGGGGTCTCTCAGCCTGGCCTACACCCTCTTGCAATCTGGGACCTCTTGGGAGATGTCAGAAAGTTGTTTTCAGCCCAATGGTGGAACAACTGGTCACCATGACATGCACTGACCAGGGGGCAGACACTCAATGCAGGAGCTACTGCCTGGTAGTCAGTGCACTCCCACAGGAGGAGCCCACTCAGCCAGAAGACAGGCTTATGACCACAGCATCAGTGACAGGAGCCTCTCCTGCCTCCACAGCAGTGCTAAGTATGTTTGACTACCAGCTTAGGCCTGCATTCTCTGGGGAGTAAGCCTAAGCTATCCGTCGGACATCCTCTGAGGGCTCTTGGACTGTGAGAGGGTACAGACCAGGCTGAGGGATGCTCCCCTCACCCCTAAGTGCACGAATTTCATGCACCGGGCTTCTAGTATGCCATAAGAATAAAGAGCACATTGGAGGAAATGTTAGTCGAATGGAGTTAAAGTTGAATTAAAAAAAATACAAATTGTATTATGCATGTTATGTATAAACCTTAAGGTAGCTTACATAATAGGGCCCTGCTGGTAAAAGTGAGTTTAACCATTCATTGAATAAATAGTGTTTACTTAAAGCCAGGCACTGTATAAAAAGATTTATTCTAATAAAAGCTGAGGTGGTCCTTGCACCCTCGTGTGCAACATCATCACAAGATGGCCACCACAAGATGGCTATGCACACAGCAGAGGCAGCGTCTAGTTGTCACCCCATGTGGTGAGGCCTTGGGGTCCCGCAGTTCCATGCAGTGTGGAGGAGGCCAGTCCCAGCATCTCCCCTGCCTCGAGCAGAGGAGGCCAATTGGGCCAACTGGGAAGGCCAGTTGGGGGTGATCAGGCCAGCAGGGGAGTGGTTACAGGGCAATCAGGCTGGCAGGCAGACAGGCAGTTAGGAGCCAGTGATTCCGGATTGTGAGAGGGATGTCCAACTTCCCGTTTAGGGCTAATTTAAGGGCCTAAACCAGCAGTCAGACATCCCCCAAGGGGTCCCAGATTGTAGAGGGTGCTGGCTGGGCAGAGGGAAACCCCTCCCATGGACAAATTTTGTGCACCAGGCCTCTAGTTATTTCATAAAATCAAATGTATCCCATAGAAATTTTAATTAAAAAGAACAATGAGTTAATGAATGTATGTCTGAGTTTAATTACAAAGTCATTTAATAAGGATATGCCTGACTTCTTGGTGGAAGCCAGAAAAATTAAGGGAAGTGTTAAAGTTGGCCAAAGACCAACTTATGTACCATATAAGGGGCCAATCAGAGGACCAATCAACACTGACTCCCACTGTTAACAAGTATCCATTCCCACTCACCTCACCTAAATTGTACAGAAGGTTTTTTATTGTGTGTTATTCAATGTTACTAGTATATAACCATTCTAATTCTTTTTGTTTTACTTGAAGAGCTTTCCATTCTGATGTCACTCTTCTCTTTGAATCGTTTTTTCTATACTCATCATCTACTAATCCTGATAGCTTCCTAATTTGGGAGAAAACCTTCAAGGTCCCTCACTTCAACTTCTCCCTGAATCAGGAAGCATTTTCAATAGATGCTTTTGTTACTGGTGAGATGATGAGACCTCAGTTTTTGTCTTCTTAAAGGAAAGATTTCAATCAAGGGACAAAATGCAGCAAAGCAAGCAAGAACTTCTTGGCTGCAGTAAAAGCATACTCGGGGCAGTGAAATAAGGAAGGGCATAGAGAAGCAACAGGAGAGCCTAGGTTAGGCTGCTTTGGCTCACTGGGAAGCAGAGAAAAAGGGGCCTTGGAGACAGGTTCAGGGAGTTAACATGGGATAAGCTGCCACTGTTCATTGCTCCCCTTGTTGCAAATCTTGTGGGGTCTCTTAGAAGGAGGAATGGGGAGGGAATGATGTGGGTGTGCTCCCCTTGGGGAAAGTGTGTGCTGGGTCCTATGTGTTGAGGGTATTTTCTCTCTCTGGCAGGTGAGGCTCTTAGGAGAGATCTCAGGGGGAACATCTCAGGAGAATATTCATCAGCTTTCCAGGTGTGCTCTTTCAGGATCATGATCTCCACTGATTGGTCAGCTCCAGGGAAGGGGGTCATTAGTCAATGCAGCTGGTCCTGAGGCAGCCACAATATCACTTGTCTGGTTTTGCTGCTTCTCTGGGCCTGGAGCTGAAATACAACTGAGGCCTAGATGTTATACTTAGAGAGGAAAAGGTTGGGGGCTCTAATCCTCATGATCAGCAATATGAAAGATCAGGGGCCTAAGCTGCATGACCAGTGATATGCTAGGGGAGGAAAGGTTACCCTGGGGGTAAGGTCCTTGTTTTCCTAGTTTTGTCCCTTTCTGCACCAGTGTCCTTGCTCTATGTCTGTCTAACTACCTATTATACTTCCCTTTTGTCTTTTACTTTTCTTAGCATTACAATTTTCCTGAAGGTTACTTAATAAGAGAAGTGGGCTGAGTCCTGAACTGGTTCCTAGTCAAAAGAAGAATGAAAGGACACTCAACCCCTAATCCATGCTGCAACCTGGATGAACCTTGAGGATATTATGCTAAGCAATAAGCCTGTCACAGAAGGACAAATAATGTGTGATTACTTTTATGTGAGGTACTTAGAGCAGTCACATTCATAGAGACAGAAAGTAGAATGATGTTGGCAGGGCTGTGGGAGAACGGAATGAGGAGCTTTTGTTTAATGGGCACAATTTCAGTTTTGCAAGATGCTGGAAGCTAATTCCAGCAGGTCATAAATGCAAGAAGTTCATCTAAAGGTTGATGGACCTTTAGGCTTCAGCAAGGGCTGAAGATACATATTATTGCCTACTGGAATGGCCAAAGGCATTGATCCAAACCTGAATTTACATAAATGATTCTTTGCTACCAGATAGCTCAGGGCATTTCAATCTACATGTTATTGCCTCCTGCTGGCCAAACATCTGAACAGCCAAAAGCAGTTCCCCCAAACTGACAATACCTACTGTATACCAAACCTTACCTTTTGTTATGTATATCTGCTTTGCTTTAGGGAAATTTGTGTTAATAAAGAGCAAGGGGTACGGAGATTCAGAGAACTTGGTTACTAAGCTAAGTCCTCCTCATGGATTACAAATTTATACTATACTTGAGCCCCCATGCATAAAAATTCATACACTGGAAGGGGGATCCCTCAGCCTTATATACCTCCTCTCACGGTCCAGGAGCCCTCAGGGGCAGGAGGCGACCTGATGATCACCTGAAGGTGATGCACCATCACATCTCTACTGCTGCCACTGCCGGATGGCCCTGGGTGGCTGGACAGCTGCCATCCAAGGCTTACCTGTGCCTCAGCCTGGCCCTGAGCAGCTGGGGGTCCGAGGGAACTGGGCACCTACATCTTTGAGGGTGTGGCAACCAATTAGAATATTCCCTCCTTATTAGCCATGGGCACCACCATCTTTGAGGGCAAGGCAGTCAATTAGCATATTCCCTCTTTATTGGCTGTGGGTACTACCATCTTTGCAATGGTATGAGGGTCAATTAGCATATTCCCTTTTTATTAGATAGGATTTCTCATCTCTATATTAATTTACACACAGTACCTTCTCCAGATTCCTGAACCCTTCTAGATGCTGGGAAAGACCCCGCACAGCAAGATAAAAAGAGTTCTGAAGATGCATAAGGGTGATGTTTGTACAACAAATGTGAATGTACTCGTTAATGTAAAAAAACATTGAAACCTTGTAAAGAATTTTTGTGAGTTTATTTGAGCCAAAATGTCAACATATATTGGGAAACAGAACCTCAATGAATTGAGATAATGCTCCGGAGAATGGCGGGTTACATCTGTATTTATACATTGCAATCAAAGGAAATGGATGTAGGTGGGTTACATGAAATCCATTGGTGATAGATTAAAGAGGCAGGAGAAAGCAAAGTAGGGAAATCCCTGAGATTGGATAAAAAATAAAAGGATAGATACATACTTAGGTGGGTGCAGGAACAATTAACATGATAATGAAGGAATCTGTGGTATTTGTCCTGGCTCCCAGCACATTAGGTTGTGTCCCAGGGGCTCCAGAAAAGGGGAAGTTACAAGTTACCCAGACAATTCAAAGGGTATGTTATTATAGATACAAAAAGAGAGATAGGCTCAGTTAAAGTAAAGGTTGACCTTGTCAGTGAAGATACCAGCCTAGGATGTAACTGCTCATAACTGCTTTTAGGTAAAGTTTAATTTCAGAACATCTTTTGTAGTTACTTTAGTTCTCTGAGTTTGCAGGCCTTCCCTGAGCTTGTCAAGTTGGCATGTGACCCCTCGTCCACATACTTAACACCACTGAACTGCATATTTAAAAATGGTTTAGATAGTGAATTTTATGTTATGTATATTTTACTGCAATTTTATAAATAAATAAATTCCTGGGTCTAAAACACACAAAAGACAGTCAACCTCTAATAGTCAAGATCCTCATGGAACTGAACAGTGGTCTAAGATACTCCAGAAAAATATTGAGGTGTCCTTTGAGCTCAGTGGTCCCAGATGGGAGGATGTGTGGACATGGCTGTACAGATTGGTTGGTCACTCCTTGTATGGTTTCCAGCCCCATCCCTTTCATTCAGTTCTAGTTGGTGCCTTACAGTGGGAAAGGAAAAGTACCTGTATTCATGTTTCTATTTTGGGGTCCTGAGTCCAAAGGGTCTCAATGTCCCCAGGAGCATGTGTCAGAGTTGGCAAAATGCAGAGCATCACCAACTGGGGATTCCTTCTCTCCTTCCCACCTCCCACTCCTATAAATGTTGGTACCCTTGAAATTGTCCTAGAGGCTCCTTACACTATCATCATATTTTTGGATTATTTTTTCTTTTTACTCTTCAGATAGGTTGTATTTTGCTTCCTCATATTCCTAATCACTGTTTGATTCTCAGCATCTTCTACCCTACTGTTGAATCCCTGTAAATTTTCCTTTTTTTCTTTTTAAATATATATTTTTTTATTGTTGACAATATTACAAATGTTCCTCTATTTCCCCCGTTCCTCTTTGCCCTCTCTACCCACCCTCTACCACTCCTCCTTTAGGCTGCTACAGACATCTCCAAATCAAAGGAGAACAAATTTGTGGGGGAGGCGACACTGTTCGGCTCCTCCCTATTTGTCTCTAACATTCCCCATCCTTCTCATTTTTAAGTGCATGCAAGTGACTGTGAATATGTGTGCAAGCATGTATAAGTGGTGTGTGTGTGTGTGTGTGTTGGGTGTCTTTCCCAGATGACCTTCAAGCCAATCTCCTCTAACCTCTCTTCCCCAAACTGATATATGTACTTTTCTTAAAGGAAGAACTTCTTTTGTTCCTTTGTAACCAAATCCTTTTCCTTAGTTTAAATGAAAAAAATAAATAAACCAAAGCTCTTTTGTTAAACATAGAGCATATATGAAAAGAAGTGCTCCTATCAGTCCATGCATAAGACTTGATTTACTAATCATTCCCTCAGCATGATATCTCCCTGGGCCAGACACTTAGTAACCACCCCCAGACATCCCACAAGTGGCCACTGCTATCTCAGGATGTCTTCATCAGGGCAGGCCCAGCCTCTGTATAAATACAAAGCAGAAGCAAGAAAAGAATCCATTACTCAGACACATGTCTCTCAGAGACACTTCATAAAGAAAAATGGGGGCTGACTGAATTGCATAATCCTCCCTCAGAACATCCCACAAGAAAGCGTATACGTTCTTGAAATGAACACCCGTAAGAAAAAAGTTGTCTAAAATGTGCTCCATGTGTTTTTTCCTTTCCTGAGGGAAAACCTGTTTAACTTTGGGTTTCACCACTCATAAATTATCACGTTATTTCTCACTTATGGAGTAAATATCAGTCTGGTTGGTATACGCACCCACACATCAGCTGAGACAGAAGAGAGCTAAATTTACAGAACATTAAATCAATAAGCATGTGTGAATGGTTAAACAGCATGAGATCCTTAACTTAATAAGGCCATAGCACTACTGTAATCTGTTTTGCAATTTCTGGAGTTTTTCCCCTCTAATTTTATAGTGTTGCTAGAAGCCTAGATGAGTGAAGGTCCTATCTATATCAGAAGAGAACAATGCTAGTCAAAATAGGAAATGGAAAGTATTCCTGGAGCAATGAAGCCACAGTAATACCTAAAGTGCTGCAGCTGGTGCAAGATGCTGTTTATTAAGGAAGAAATAATAACTATAGTGTGTTTTCCTTGTTGTTTCAACTAATGAGAAACACTGGAATAGACAGGGCTGCCAGATGTCTCAGGAAAGTATCAGTCTTCCAGAAGGAAAGTGGAGGAAACTGTAGGAACAAATTAATAAAAATAGTATTTCTTCTCCCTCTTCTCTTCCCCGCAAGACAGGCCACAAGAATGGATTGACTACTCTTCACAGTGAAAAATACCCACCCAACTACGGGCTATCCCTTTATGTCACTAAACAAATGTGGTAACAGGCTAGCGTGGAGTATTTGAACTGCATTATCCACAAATGCCCAGAACTTTTCCCAAGGATAATGTACTGGAACAGACCACCAGCAGATGACAGATTTCATCTGGTGGGAGATATTACTAGAAACCGATGGAAGCTGTAGTCCTAAACAGTTTTGTGTAAAACCCAGAAGGACTCTGGGCTTGGAGTTGGCAGGAATGTGGGAGTGATAGGGAGATGGGAAACATGGTATTAATTAGAAGCCCTTGTAAACACATACAAGAACAACAAACTGCCTGAGAGAAGCTCCTGGGCAGACTCTGGCCTCTATTCATTCATCTGACCAGCATAAAGACCAACTCTCAACCACTTATCCTAAAACAAATCCTTTGCATTGATATCCTCCACCCTCTTTTTACCACCCTCACCACACATAAACATAACTCCAAGGAAGCTTTTCCACTCAGGAGTGAGAATAAGCAAGAAAGTATGCGAACATTTGCAATGGCAGAAACTCCATATTTGCTACCTAGAAAGAGTAATATAGGCATGTTTACAGGTTAATGGACAATTAAGCACATGAAGAAAGCCAGAATCATGAAATTGAAAGTCCAAAATAAAAACAGTATCTGATTCCCAGTAAATATGAGGTAATTTAGGGAAGAGAAAACAATAGGAAAAAAAGCAAAACTAAAAATATATTTTCAAAGATATCCTATCTAATAAAGAGAGAATATGCTGATTGACCATCACTCCATCACAAAGATGACTGCACCTACAGCTGAGGCCAAGTTCCCATAAAAGCCTTAACGAGTAATCAGCAGGGACCATGGGCTTGGCAGGGGACCTCAGACTACACCCCAGCCCCAGTGCCAGGCTAGGAGACCTGAGGCCACCCCTCCCCCCCCACCCTACCCAGCAGGGCTTGACAGGAGACCTTAAGGTGTGCTAGGCTAGGAGACCTGAGGCCACCCCCCCCCCACCAGGTGGGGCTTGACAGGGGACTTCAGGCCATGCCCCCAACCGCGGAACTGGTCCAGGGTACCTCAGACCTCACCCCTAGCAGGTGGGGCTTGACGGGGGATTTCAAGGAGCACTTCCCATCCTGGTGCTGGGCTAGGGGACCTCAGGCTGCTCCCCCCACCCCAGCATCAAGCCAGGAGATCTCAGGCTGTACCTCCCACCTGGCAGGGCTTGACAGGGGACATCAAGGTGCACCCTCAGTGCTGGGTTAGGGGAACTCAGGCCACACCTCTGCCCAGTGGGGCTTGATAGGGAACCTGAGGCTGCACTTGCCTGCCAGTGGGTCTTAATGGAGAATGAGGCTGCACTCCCCTCTCAGTGCTGAGCTGGGAGACCTGAAGCTGCATCCTCCTGCCAGGAAGGGCTTAGTGGGGGCATGGCCTAAGGCTGTGTCCCCCACCTGGCAGGGCTTAATGGAGGACCTCAAGGCATGCCCCCAACCCCAGTTTGGGCTGGGGGACCTCAGGCCATACCTCTCATCCTGGCACCATGTCAGGGGACCTGAGGCTATGTCCCCTGCCTGGCAGGGCTTGACAAGGGTGGGACTGGCCGGGTCTGGATCTAGCCCAATGTGGGGGCCTGGCTGGGTCTGGATCTCACACGATTTTGAGGTGCATGTGGGTGGGCAGGGAATTGACTCTGGGTCCCATGGTGAGCAGGAGGAAGGTTTTCATATACATTTTACTGACAGGAGGAAGGTTTTCATATACATTTTACTAATTTTCTTTCATCTCTGACACTTCTAAGTAAAGGGCAGAGATATGGAGGAGGGTGCATGGAAAGGACTGGCAAATGAGTACACAGTTGTCTTTTCAATCGAGAGGGAGACCCGAGCTCCCAACTGCTCTGAACTCCAGTTCCTGGTGGGATTCTGGAGACCCAGACTCATATGGGGGGAAACTGGACTGTCTGGCATTAGGCCGGAACACAAGGACAGCTTTTCTCAGAGGTGCTTACAGCGATTACCTCAGAATACTGAGACTGGGGGCCTCTTAGAGCAGGGCTGAAGATCATATATTGCTGTTTTCTCTGCACTGTTGATTCCCTGAGACCCCACCCCACCCAATTTACAACCCCACCCCAGCTATGCACAGAGGCTTTTGCATATGAATGGCCTTGTCCTTTGTAATCTACAATTACTTAACAAACTGCAGCTGGATCAGAAAGCCCCAGAATTTCCAAAAAACGGCCCAAGGCTCCACAGCAGCTTGTATTGCTTCACAGCTGGGCCTTATCTAGGCACCTCCAAACTGCAAACAAAGAAGAATCTGCAGATTTCTTCATAGCTCCTGTTGGGTGGCCTCAGTCAGAGGCTAAATTAGCACCTTCTTGGAGATCCAAGAGCCAGTGTACCCATGAGTCAGAGTGGGATAATCCAAATTACAACTCCTCAGATTACGAGGAACATACTCAGGGGGCAGACTCAGTGAGCACCAAAGCCCCATTGAAGCAAGTCTTGCCCAATAATGGTGTCTCCAGCACAGAAGTTCTCCCAGCATAGACACAGCTGATCCTCCCTCCCAGTAATACCAACAACAATCAAGAATTAACTACAACAAGACTGTGTACACAGCCCACAAAAAAGTGCGCCAAGAGAGTCCACCTCACATAACTGGGGAGGCTGAGCCACTGGACCCCATAGGACACCTAACACACAAAGCCACTCTATCAACACAGGGAAGCAGCCAAAATGTGGAGACAAAGAAACAGGTCACAAATGAAAGAAATGGAAAAAAGCAAATAACTGGTCATAGAGTTCAAAACCATAGTTATAAAGTTTTTCAAAAATCTTCTAGAAACCGCTGATAAATTTCATGAGACCCTCGAGGACATGAAAAAGGACCAAATAGAAATTAAGCATACACTGACTGAAATAAAGAATAATATAGAGATCCAACAGCAGACTAGAGGATCACAAGAATCAAGTCAAAGATTTAAAATACAAAGAAGCAAAAAACACCCAACCAGAAAAGAAAAAAGAATCCAAAAATATGAAGATAGTGTAAGGAGCCTCTAGGACAACTTCAAGCATACCAACATCAGAATTAAGAGAGTTGAAGAAGAAGAGAAGGAGGAGGAGCAGGAGAAGAAAGAGGAGGAGGAGGAGAAGGAGGAGGAGAAGGAGCAGAAGGAGGAGGGACAGAGAGAGAGAGAGAGAGAGAGAGAGATTGATCAAAAACTTATTTGAAGAAATAATGACTGGAAACTTCCTCCACTTGGTGAAGGAAGTGCACCAAATCCCAAACAAAAGGAATCCAAAGAGGACCACACCAAGACACATCATAATTAAAATGCCAAGAGCAAAAGACAAAGAGAGAATATTACAAGCAGCAAGAGAAAAACAGTTAATTACATACAAGAGAGTACCCATACAATTGTCAGCTGATTTCTCAATGGAAACTATGCAGGCCAGATGGGAGTAGCAAGAAATATTCAAAGTAATGAATAACAAGAATCCACAACCAAGATTACTCTACCCAGCACAACTATCATTGAGAATTGAAGTTCAGATAAAGAGCTTTCAGGTTCGATTCCAGTCAAGGACATGTACCTTGGTTGCAGGCACATCTCCAGTAGGGGCATGCAAGAGGCAGCTGATCGATGTCTCTCTCTCATCGATGTTTCTAAATCTCTATCCATTTCCCTTCCTCTCTGTAAAAAATCAATAAAATATATTAAAAAAAATAAAAATAAAAATCTGATAAACAGAATAAACTGGTGCATATAATAAAATCAAGAGCATAGAAAGGGAGTGGACTGACAATTCTCAGGGGAAAAGGGTGTGGAGGGTGTGAGAAGAGACTGGACAAAAAATCGTACACCTATGGATGAGGACAATGGGGGTTAGGTAAGGGCAAAGGGAGGAGTGGGAGCCAGGTCGTGGGGGAGCTATGGGGGAAAAAAGAGGAACAACTGTAATAATCTGAAAGATAAAGATTTTTTTAGAAAGAATATATTTTAAGTGTAAGTATATTTTTAAAATTCATGAAATATCTCTGAATAGTTCATAAGAAATTAATAACAAGATTGTCTCTAGGGCTGGAAATTGGGTGAGCAAGAGCTTATTTGTTAGTTTATTTTTACCTACTGAATTTTGCCCCATGAACATGCATTACTATTAACAGATTAATAATATTTAATACTACAAAATTTGTGCACATTAAAAGGGGATTAATTAGAGGAAATAACTTAATATTGCTATTTTCCCTTTCTCTATAATAGAAGTGTCAGAGATGAAAGAAAATCAGTAAAATGTATATGAAAACCTTCCTCTTCCTCCTGTCAGAGTCTGGGGCTCACCATGTGACCCAGAGTCAATTCCCCACTTACCTACATGCACCTCAAAATCGCATGAGACCCAGATCTGGCTGGCCTCCAACATTGGGCTAGATCCACATCTGGCCAGTCTCACCCTTGTCAAGCCCTGCCAGGGAGGGGGCATACTCTCAGGTCCCCTGGCCTGGTGCCAGGACGGGGGGCATAACCTGAGGTCCTCCAGCCCAGACTGGAGCCAAGGGTGTGCCTTGAGGTCCTCCATCAAGCCCTGCCAGGTGGGGGACACAGCCTGAGATCCTCTGTCAAGCCCCACTGGGTGGAAGGCGTGGCCTGAGGTCCCCCAGTAATCCCTGACTGGTGTGTGTGTGTGGGGGGGGCACAGCCTCAGGTCCCTGGGCCCAGCACTGAGAGGAGGGTACAGCATCAGGTCCCCTGTCAAGACCCATTGGGCAGGGCCTGAGTTACCTTGACCTAGGAATGGGTAGGCACCTTGAGGTCCCTGTCAAGCCCTGTTGGGTGGGGGACATGGCCTGAGGTCCCTGTCAAGCCCAGCCAGGCAGGGAGGTGCAGCCTCCGGTTCTCTGGCTCAGTGCTGGGGTGAGGGGTGTGGCCTGAGGTCTCCTGTCAAGCCCTGCCAGGTGGGAGGTACAGCCTGAGTTCCCCTATCTTGGTGCTGGGATGGAGGGAGCAGCCTGAGGTCCCTTAGCCCAGCATCAGGACCAGAAGTGCACCTTGAAGTGCCCCATTAAGCTCCCCCATGTGGGGGATGTGGTCTGAGGTGTCCTGGCCTGGTATTGGGGTTGGGGACACAGCCTGAAGTCTCATGTCAAGCCCCAACTGAGGTCCCCTAGCCCAGCATCAGAATGGGAAGCACACCTTGAGGTGCCCCATCAAGCCTGGCAGAAGTGGGGGTTGGCCTCATGTCCCCTGGTCTGATACTGGGGCTGGCATGTGCCTGAAGTCCCCTGTCAAGCCCTACCAGGTGGGGGATGGGGCATGAGGTCCCCTGTCAAGCCCAATGGTGGGAGGGTAGGGCGTAGACTCAGATTGCTGCTGATTGCTAAAGTTCCTTATGGGAGCTTGGCCTCAGCTGTGGGTGCAGCCATCTTTGTGACAGAGTGATGGTCAATTAGCATATTCCCTCTTTATAAGATACGATATCCATAAATTAAGAACAAAGTACTATAAAAAAAAATGACCAGCTGAGACTGGTTTGGTTAAGTGGATAGAGCCATCGGCCTGCGGACTGAAAGGTCCCAGGTTTGATTCCAGTCAGGGGCATGTACCTTGGTTGCGGGGGGCACATCTCCAGTGTGGGGCATGCAGGAGGCAGCTGATCGATGTCTCTCTCTCATTGATGTTTCTGACTTTCTATCCCTTTCCCTTCCTCTCTGTAAAAAATCAATAAAATGTATATTTTTTAAAAAAATGACCAGAGAACAAGAAACCCTTGGAAAGTAAAAACATTACTTTTGAAGTAATTCCATACTGATTTCCACAGTGTTTGCACCAATCTGCATTCATACTAACACTGCACAAGGATTCCCTTTTCTCCACATCCTCACCAACACTTTGACAAGTGTGAAGGGATATCTCATTGTGGTTTAACTTGTGTTTCTCTGATGATTAGTGATGTTCAGCATATTTTCATGTCTATTGGTCATCTGTGTGTCTTTTTTTGCAAGTAAAAGCATATAGGCAACTCCATTATGCCCACAAGCCAACCAGGAGTAAGTATGCAAATTAACCCACCATCTTTGGTGTGGCGCCTAAACTTGCATACACAGGCGCCAGCAACCAGGGGCAGGTGGGACACCATGGCGATGATGCAGCCATTATGCCTCACCCCCAGTATCTCAGGGTCTCTGCACAGCATGGGAAGGTAGGGCCAGAGTAAAAAGAGGCACCTCTGGGGCTAGAGTGGAAAAGCGGTGCCAGCAGCCAGGGAAATGAAGGTCCATTCACGCACAACTCTTTGTGCATCACGTTTCTAGTATATATAATCTTTGTTGTTCATATTATTACAGATATCCCTCTTCCCTCCTCCCCCATAGCTCCCCTCCACTTCTCACACCATTGCAGGCCTTCACCACCCTATTGTTTCTGTCCATAGGTAATGTATACATGCATATAAGATCTTTGTTTAATCTCTTCCAACACACCCACACACATATTCCCTTCCTTCTGCAAATCATCAGTCTGTTCCATTTCCATGCCCCTGATTCCATTCCATTCACCAATTTATTCTGTTCATCAGATTTTCTATTCATTTCATTTTTAGATTCGCTTATTGATAAATATGTATTTGTTGTCACTTTGTTATTCATAATTTTCTATCTTTATCTTTTTCTTTTTCTCCTCTTCTTAGAGAATACCCTTTAGCATTTTATATAATCCTGGTTTGGCAGTGATGAACTCCTTTACCTTTTTCTTATCTGTGAAGCTCTTTTTCTGACCTTCCATTCTGAATGATAGCTTTGCTGGGTAGAGTAATCTTGGTTGTAGGTTCTTGCTATTCATCACTTGGAATATTTATTGCAACTCCCATCTGACCTGCATAGTTTCTGTTGAGAAATCAGCTGAGAATCCTATTGGTTCTCCCTTGTAGGTAATTAACTGTTTTTCTCTTGCTGCTTTTAATATTCTCTCTGTTTTTTGCTCTTGTCATTTTAATTATGATGTGTCTTGGTGTGGTCCTCTTTGGATTTCTACTGTTTGGATTCTCTATGCTTCCTGGATTTGTAACTCTATTTCTTTCAGCAGATAGGGAAAGTTTTCTGTCATTATTTCTTCAAATAGGTTTTAAATCTCTCTCTCTCTCTCTCTCTCTCTCTCTCTCTCTCTTCTGGCACCCCAACAATTTGGATGTTGTTATGCTTGAAGTTGTCTCAGTGACTCCTTACACTATCTTCATATTTTGGGATTCTTATTTCTTTTTTGCTCTTCTGGTTGGGAAATTTATTTTTATTTTTTACAAAATTAAATCTTTATTATTCATATTATTACATTTGTTTCTCTTTTATCCCCTCCATAGCACCCCTCCACCCAGCTCCCACCCTTCCCTCTGCCCTTACCTCCTCCCATTGACCTCATCCATAGGTGTATGATTTTAGTCCAGTCTCTCCCTGTACACCCCTAACCCCTTTTCCCCTGAGAATTATCAGTCCACTTCTTTTCTGTGCTCCTGATTCTATTATATTCACCAGTTTATTCTGTTAATCAAATTTTTAATTCACTTAATTTTTAGATTCACTTGTTGATAGATATGTATTTGTTGTTCATAATTTTTTGGCTTATACCTTTTTCTTCTTCCTCTTCTAAAATTTCATATAATACTGGTTTGGAGTTGATGAACTCCTTTAGCTTTTTATTCTCTGGGAAGCTCTTTATCTGCCCTTCAATTCTGAATGATAGCTTTGCTGGGTAGAGTAATATTGGCTGTAGGTTCTTGCTGTTCATCACGTTGAATATTTCTTGCCACTCCCATCTGGCCTGCATCATTTCTGTTGAGAAATCAGCTGAGAGTCATATGGGTGCTCCCTTGTAGGTAATGAACTGTTTTTCTCTTGCTGCTTTTAATATTCTCTCTTTGTCTTTTGCTCTTGGTATTTTAATTGTGATGTGTCTTGATGTGGTCCTCTTTGGATTCCTTTTATATGGGGTTCTCTGTGCTTCCTGGTCTTATAAGTCCATTCCTTTTACCAGATGTGGGAAGTTTTCAGTCATTATTTCTTTAAATAGGTTTTCGGTATCTTGCTCTTTCTCTTCTTCTGGCACCCGCACAATTCTGATGTTGGTACGCTTGAAGCTGTCCCAGAGGCTCCTTACATTATCTTCACATTTTTGGATTCTTTTCTCTTTTTGCTTTTCCAGTTGAATGTTTTCTGCTTCTTTATATTTCAAATTTTTGACTTGATTCTTGCCTTTCTCTAGTCTGCTGTTAGGACTCTGTATAATATTGTTTTATTTCAGTCAGTGTCTCTAGTATGTCCTTTTTCATCTCCTCTTTGGTCTCACTAAATTTATCCAACTTTTCTAGCATATTCTTGAAAAACCTTATAAGCGTGGTTTTGAAATCTATATCCAGTTGTTTGTTTCCCTTCATTTCTTTTGTTTGTGATCCCTCCCTTTGTCTCCTATGCCGGGAGAACTTCTGTGTTGGATTCAGCCTTATGATACCAGACTTGCAAAACCGAAGAAGCCTCTGTTGAGCTTGGGATAGGTGGAGTCTCAGGGCTCAGGGCCTTGGCTTCCAGTTGGCTCCACCCTCTACGGCCCCTGAGTCTCACATGACTGGGTAATCGCTGGAGCGGTCCTTGTGCTCACACGCCCGCAGTGCCTCTAGACCGCTGCTTTTCCAGCTCCCCTGCGCTCCAGGACCACACGAGTGTAGGTCCCCAAGGTTTCACCCAAAACACGGGCTTAGTGGAGTCAGAAGTGGCACAGTTGGGAGGGTATGTCTCCTGCCCACTCACGAAAGCCAGGGGCACAATCAGCAATCTGTCCTCTGCACAGTGCCGTGCGCACCAGCAGACATTTGATCTTTTGCAACTCCCCTAAACTTCCATGCACCTCTCCCTTTTCACAGTCCAAACTCTGCCCTTATGAGTTTCAGCTGGATCTGGGGTTTAGTGTCATAAGATAAGGGGTTCAATGCCTTTGAGAGTCTCCATTTCCATCCTGCCAGAGAAAACCAGGCAGGTACTCCGGCACCCACTCTCTCCACGCACACGTCTCCATACCTCAGCTTTTTGCAGCTCCTCTGGGTCTCTGTGAGCCCCTCTCTTTCCCTCTAGCTGTAGAACTTCCACTCAGCCAGCTTTCCTGTGGTTCTGGATGATGTCCATTCTGTCTTTTAGTTGTAGTTTTGAAATTGTTGTAGGAGGCAGCAGTGTAGGTGTTTACCTATGCCGCCATCTTGGATTCCTCTTCTGGTTGGGCAATTTTTGCTTCCTCATATTTCAAATCATTAGCTTGATTCTTAGGATATTCTAGTCTATGGGTGAATCCCTGGCTATTATTCTTTATTTCAGTCAGTGTATGCTTAATTTCTAACTGGTCCTTTTCCATTTTTTGGGCATTCTCACTAAGATCCTTGAAGGTCTCATTAAGTTCCCTAGAGGTTTCTAGAAGATTTTTGAGTAACCTTATAACTGTGGTTTTAAACTCTCTATCCAGTAGTTTGCTTTCTTCCATTTCTTTCATGACATGTTACTTTATCTCCACACTTTGGCTGCTTCCCTGTGTTTGTTTTTATGTATGGAGTAGCTAATGAGTCTCCTTGAGTTTATAGAGTGGCCTTGTGTAGTAGGTGTCCTTTAGGTCCCAGTGGCTCAGCCTCCCCACTCATCTGAGATGGACACTCTTGGTGCATCATCTGGTTGTTGTTGAGCCTTGATTGCTGTGGGTGTCACTGTGAGGAATTAACTTACAGGCCAATTTGCTGTGGGGTCCAGCTGCAACTACAGTGGGAGAGCTGTGCAGGAGACACCATTATAGAGAAATAATTGCTTCAGTGGGGCTTTGGTGTTCACTGAGTCTGCCCTTGAGTTTTTTGCTTATGGATGTATAGCATTATAATCTGGTATGGTCTGAGTACACTGGATCTTGGGTCTCCAGGAAGGCGCAAAGTCAGGCACTGCCTGGGGACACCGAGCAGGAACTACAGAGAAATCTGCAGATTCCTCTTCTTTGTGTCAGTTTGGAAGTGTCCATGCAATGCCCAGTTGTGAAGCAAGGTAGGCTGATGCTGATGCCAGCCTCAGGCTTTTTATTAGGACATTGGGGTTCCCTGACCCAGCTGTAGCTTATTTGACAAGTTTTAGGCTGAGAAAGGACAGGCTATTCAAGCCACTGCACATAGCGTGATGAGGTTGTAAATTGGGTATGGCAGGGTCTCAGGGAATCACCAGGGCAGAGCAAACAGAAATGGCTGCCCGTCAGCCCTGAGACTGAGGAGGTCCCAGCATAGGAACAATGATCCCTATGAGCACCTCCGTCTGGGAGAAAGCCACCCCCAAGGTCCTGCCCTGATGCCAGACAATGCAGATTCTCCTGGTATATGTCTATGTTCCCCATAGCCTCTCCCTGGTGTTGGAGCTTAGAGGAGGTGGAATCTTGTAAATTCAGTTTGTGGTGCCAGCCTTTTAAGAGGGACAGTTAGGTCTCCAGCAGCCTCTGTGTCTGCAGCCCAATCTGGTTTTGCAGCCCATTGTTCTTAGTGCCTATAGGGACTTCTCTTCCCAGCTCTGGGACCCTGGGCTGGGTGTCTGGTGTGGGGTTAGGACACCTTGATCCTCCAGGAGTTCTCTGCAAAGACACTCTCCCTCCAGGTTAAAAAAGAGGCACACATAGGTGCTGAACCAGCCCATTTTGCGCTTCCACACTTCCTTCCAGTCTCAGTGTGCTTTCTTCTTTACCTCTCTAGTTGTAGTATTTCTTCAACTAGCTTTCCTGTGGTTCTGGATGATAGTTGTTCTGTATTTTAATTGTAATTTTGATGTGGATGTGGGAGGCAGCAAGTACAAGTGTTTACCTATGCTGCCATATTCGTTCTCTATTCTTTATTTCAGTTAGTGTATGCTTAATTTCTGACTGGTAATGTCATAAATTTGATGTTCTCATTAAGGTTCTTGATATTCTCACTAAGATCCTTGAAATTCTCATCCTTATAATTATTGTTTTCAACTCTGTATCTAGTAGTTTGTTTGCTTCCATTTTATTTATTTCTTTTTCTGGAGATCTATACAGTTCTTTCATTTGTGACTTTTTTTTTTCTCCACATTTTGGCTGCTTCCCTGTGTTTGTTTCTATGTAATAGGTAGAGCTTTATATCTCCTAGAAATGGTAGATTTAGCCTTATGTAGTAGGTGTCCTGTAGGGTCCAGTGGCTCAGCCTCCAGTCACCTAAGCTGGGCCCTGTAAGTGCATCCCTGTGTAGGATGTGTGCACAGTTTTGTAGTTGAGTCTTGATTGCTGTTGACAGTACTAAGAGGAATTGATCTCCAGACCAAACTGAGTGTGAACACCAGCTGCAATTACAGAAGAGCTGCTGTGTAAGACATACTGCCTACGGGGCAGGACTTGCTTCAGTGGGGCTTTGTTGCTCACTGAGTCTGTCTCTTAAGTGCGTTGCTTGTGGACGAGTTGTAATCTGCTATTGTCTGAAGCTGTTCACCGGTGCACTGGCTCTGAGCCTCCTGGGAGGTCCAAAGTCAGCCACTGCCTAGGAACACCCAGCAGGAGCTACAGAGCATCTGCAGATGGCTCCCACTTGTGTTGGGCTTTGAAGTGCCCAAGCAAGACCCACCTATGAAGCAAGGCAGGTTGCTGCTAGTGACTGGTCTTGGGCTTCTTATTGATAGGTGTGTGACACATGGATGCCAGCTGATGCTCGATTGAGAGATTTTAGAAAAGTTTGAAGCCTGAGCCAAAACAGGCCATTCATATGGAAAAACTGCTGCAAATAGCTTAGGTGGGGCTGAAAATTGGATGGGGTGGAGTTTCATGGAATCATTAGGCAGAGCAAACAGTGTGAGCCAGGTTTATTGATACTCTTACACAGCTGGCTGCAAGTCAGCTCTGTGATAGGGGAGGTCTCAGCATAGGAACAATGAATCCTATGAGCACCCCTGTCTGGGAGAAAGCTACCCCTGAGTTCCTGCCCCAATGCCAGACATTCCAGTTCCTATTTGTATGTCCCTGGATTCCCCAAGCTGCTACACCAGCACTGGAGCTCAGAGGCAACAAGTCTAAGTAAGTGTGTGCATTGGCTCTTTAAGACTCCAACAGCCTCCAAATCACTCAGCCACAATCTCTACTGGATTTTACAGCCAGAATTTATTATTTTAATTTTCTTCTTTATTCTTACTCTATTTTCTAATATGTTTTTACAATGAACATGTATTGCTTTGAAAATTGTCAAGAATTATACTATTTTTTAAATGATAGTGCCAAACAATTTTTTCCATCTTAAGTGACCAGGAGTTGTTAATTGAATGCAAAGTAGTGGGGTGGGGCAGGAAAAAGTTATTCTTTCTAACTTCATGAGCTCATTGATATAGAGGTCAATTTATTTTCAATACTCCACATTCAACAATAATCATCATCTTATTTTCTATTTCCTAGATACCATAAGGTTTATTTGGAAGAAAAAAAACATTTTATGAATTCTAAATTCTGAGGATACCAAGGTTTTATGTAAGAACACTTCATCAGCTCATCTAACCCAACTTCATCTCAACTCAGTATATGGTTACTTTCTAGGCCTTGAAGCAAGGCATCTTAGTCTTGTCCTCCATCTCATCCCATGCAACCATTTGATCACCTATTAATTCTTCCTTGGAAATATTCCTTGCAGCTGTCTATTCCTCTTTAATTTCCAATACAATAGTCATGATTCAGACTATCTGCTGCCCCTATTTTTATAGCAGTCTTCTACATTAGACATGTATATGATCTGAACAAAACTGCCTGTGTTCAAATATAGACTCTACTTTTGTATGACTGTAGGCAAGTTTTGTAACATCTCTATGCATTTCTTTCTTCATTTGTAAAATAGAGATGGCAATACTAATTTATTAATTTGTTGTGAAGAAGTATATGTAAAAGCATTTAAAATAGTAGTCACATAGTTAATAATCAATAAATGGTAGATATTTTGATTATATAATTAATTTATTTGCCTCTAATCTGAGCTTTTGGACCAGGTCAAAATTCTTAAGTTCCATCATGTGACAAGTCTTCACATGACTTTTGCACGAGGCAGCCGCTAACTAGATTGTTTTGGATAACATATTCTTACAGAAACAACTAGAAATGCTGGATATTTCAGGATACTTAGGGAGAATTTTTTAGATCATGATATGAAAAAGGAGTAAAGTCAGTAGAGGTGGGTGTGATTTAAATCTAATTCCAAAAGTGAAAGCAGTGAATGAGGAGCTAAAAGTTTGAACAGAGGTGTCAGCAATATACAGAAGCCTATGGGGATATAATTGAATATAAGGGCCTATTAGGAAGCAGAGGTTCTTTTTCTGTCTTTTTTTTTTAAAGGGTCAACTGAAAAAGAAACATATTTCACAGAGAGTGAAACCCAGTTTAGGATAATCAGAGTTTCTTGTTGCATTAAAGTAATTGGCTACTCTGCCAACTGGAAGCAAAAAGGCAAGCAAGCAAGCAAACAAAAAGAGCCCACAAAATAATAATAATAAAAAAAAACTAAAAAAGGTAACATGTAGGGCCTCGGAATTTTTGCACCCAATAAAAATAAACACCAGTGGAAACCAGTTTGGCTCAGTGGATAGAGCGTTGGCCTGCAGACTGAAGTGTCACAGGTTAGATTATGGTCAAGGGCATGTACCTTGGTTGTGGGCCCATCCCCAATAGGGGACGTGCAGGAGGCAGCTAATTGATGTTTCTCTCTCATTGATGTTTCTAACTATCCCTCTCCATTTCTCTCTGTAAAAAATCAATAAAATATATATATTTTTAAGAAACTATCCATATAAGAAAACAGGTTTTGACAGAAAGTTGAGAAAAGGCAGCCAATAGAAAGAAATCCACAAAAGATCCTGATCTTACATAATAAGACATAAACTTTGAAATAACTATTATTAATAGAATGGAATTAAAAATAAAAAGACAAATAGTGTGTTGTTTTTTTTAAATGGTGGCAGAATAGATGGATGTGTCTGGAGCCTTGTTGCTGAGCAGATAGAGAGAAAAGCTAAGGGTCACACTGGGAGTATTTGTTGGCAAGTTAAGGGACAGTTATCCTCCAGGAGAAAGTGAGAACTGCTGGACGGGGGTACCCTGACCAGGCAGCCCCAATGCCACGGGGTTTTCTCCCAGAACCACCAGCACAAACGGTGAGGCTGTGCCATCTTGGAGGGGAAAGTGGATGTTTACAGCAGCCTGAAAAGCTACAGCTGCAAAACCCACCAAACAGGGGGGAACTCAGAACACCACTCCCCAATCGGCACAAACACTCGGATTCAGAGGAGCTTCACATGCCACAATGAAAGGTCAGATTTTGCCTGGGATAAGGAGAGAGAACTACATAAGCAGACACATAGAGAAGAAAGACCATTGGTAGATGAAGAAACAGCCTTCATATGAAAGAAAAGAGGCATCACCAGAAAAGGAAGTAAACAAAATGGAAGCAAACAACTTGCCAGAGAAAGAGTTCAGAAAAATGGTCATAAGATGGCTAAAAAGAATGGAAGACAAATTCGACAATATGAGTAAGAACCAAAAGGAAATGAAGAAGAAACAAGAGAAAATGAAGAATAATCAAGAAGAAATAAAAAATGACATCGCTGCTGTAAATAACTCAATAGAAAGCATCAAAAGTAGACTAGAAGCAGATGACCACATCAGTGAGCTAGAAGACAAGGTAGGGGAAAATACCCAAGTACAGCAGCTTCTAGAAAAAAAAATTAAAAAGCAAGAGAAGAGCCTAAGGGAACTTTGGGATAACACAAAACAAAACAACATCCGCATAATAGGAGTTCCAGAAAGAGTGGAAACTGGGCAAAAAATAGAAAACCTGTTTGAAGAATTAATGACAGAAAACTTCCATGATACAGGAAAGAAAGAAAAAAACACAAATCCAAGAAGCTCCCAGTCCCAAGAAAAATGAACCCCAAAAGACCGACACCAAGGCACATTATAATTAAGTTGGCAAACACGAATGACAAAGTAAGAATCTTCAAAGTGACCAGAGAGAAAGAGAAAGTTAGCTACAAAGGAACCCCCATCAGACTAGCAACTAATTTCTCAACAGAAACTCATCAGGGCAGAAGGGAATAAAATGAAATATACAAAGTCATGAAAAGGAAGGGTCTGAATCCAAGAATACTGTACCCAGCAAGGCTTTCAATCAAAATTGAAGGAGAAATCAGGAGCTTAACAGACAAAAAAGGACTAAGGGAATTTATTACCACCAAACCAGCAATGCAAGGAATGTTAAAGGGTCTGCTGTAAAAAAAGAAATAGGAAGTGAACAAGAAACATAGGGGTAAACAATAAAAATGGTGACAGATAAGTACCTATCAATAATAACTTTAAATGTAAATGAATTAAACACTCCAATCAAAAGACATAGAGTAACGGATTGGATAAGAAAACATGACCCATATATCTGCTATCTACAAGAAATACACCTCAGAAAAAAAGATGGATACAGACTGAGGGTGAAGGGATGGAAGATGGTTTTTCAGGCAAATGGAAATGAAAAAAAAAGCTGGGGTTACAATACAGTACGTATATCTGACAAATTAGATCTCAAAGTGAAGGATAAGGCCACTTCATAATACTAAAGGAAGCAATCCAACAAGAAGAAATAACTCTGGTAAACATATATGCACCCAATAAAGAAGCACCCAAATACATTAAAAAAAAAAACTCCTGGAGGATATCAAGGGAGAGATTGACAGCAATAGAATCATAGTAGGAGACTTTAATACCCCATTCTCACTACTGGCCAAATCCTCTAAACAAAAAATCAGCAAAGAAACATCAATCTAAAATGACTCAATAGACCAGATGGAATTAATTGACATCTTGAGAACATTTAATCCCAAAGCCACAAAATATACATACTTCTCAAGTGCACATGGGTCATTTTCAAAGACAGACCAAGTGTTGGGTCATATGAAAAGTCTCTTCAAATTCAAGAAGATAGAAATCATATCAAGCATTTTCTCAGATCACAGTGGCATAAAACTGGAAATCAACTACAATAAAAACAATACAAAGAAATCAAATACATGGAGACTAAACAGCATGCTCTTAAACAACGACTGTGTAACCAGAGAGATCAAGGAAGAAATAAAACACATCATGACAACAAATGACAATGATAATACAATAATACCAAATTTATGGGACATAGTGAAAGCAGTCTTGAGAGGGAAGTTCATAGCCCTACAAGCCTACTGCAAAAAAAAAAAAAAGAAAAAAAAAAAGAAACAATGGTAATAAATTACCTAACTCTACAACTCAAAGAGCTAAAAAGAGAACAACAAGAAAACCCAGTGTAAGTAGAAGGAAGGAAATAGTAAAGATCAGAGCGGAGATAAACAACTTGGAGACCAAAGAAACAATTTAAAAAATCAAGAAAACCAAGAGCTGGTTCTTTGAAAGGATAAACAAGATTGATGGACCTCTAGCTAGGCTCACCAAGAAGCAAAGAGAGAAGACCCAAATAAACAAAATCAGAAATGAAAGAGGAGAAATAACAACAGACCCTGTGGAAATACAAAGGATTGTTAAAAAATACTATGAACAACTCTATTCCAACAAACTGGACAACCTGCAAAAAATGGACATTTTCCTAGAAAAATATAACCTTCCAAAACTCAATGAGGAGGAATCCAAACATCTCAATAGTTCAATAACTATGGAAGAAATTGAAGCAGTCATCAAAAAGCTTCCAGCAAACAAAAGACCGGGACCAGTTGGCTACACAGGAGAGTTTTCCAAACATTCAAGAAAGAATTAAAACTTATCCTCCTCAGACTATTCCAAAATATTTAAGAAGAAAGAACACTTCCAAAGACCTTCTATAAATTCTGCATCATACTATTACCAAAATCAGATAAAGATAACACAATGAAAGAGAACTACAGGCCAATATTCCTCATGAACATAGTTGCCAAAATCCTCAACAAAATTCAAGCAAATTAGATCCAGCAGTACATCAGAAAGATCATACACCATGACCAAGTAGAATTTATCCCAGGAATGCAAGGATGGTATAATATATGGAAATCAATAAACATGATACATCACATAAACAAACTGAGAGATAAAAATCACATAGTCATATCAATTGATACAGAAAAAGCACTTGACAAAATCCAACACCCTTTCTTTTTTTTTTCACAGTATGATATTTATTTATTTTCAAAATGGAAGCAAATGAAAATTAACTTTTCACTGAAATGGTGAGAGCCAGGTTGTCTCTTAAAATGGTGATATCTGGACATTGAGAAACATTGCCTTAGAAACTACAAAATATGTGAAATAAACAGCTAGTTGGGTTCATCGTTTGTTTCTTCTTTGCAAATGTGCAGTTTTATACAAAAACATTTAATCTCCGACTTTCTTCCTCAGTCCAACCTGAGTCTGGTTGAAGAAGAGCATAGAAACCTGTGATCTTTCTGCACCCTGGCATTTGTCAGCTTTCATTTGCCTTTTCTTTCTTTCTTTTTATTAATTTTTATTAATTTTTTATACATATCTGTCCATTGCCCCCCTCCCTCCCAGGCATATCCCAACCCCCCAGTGTCTGTGATCATTGGTTATGCTTATATGCATGCATACAAATCCTTTGATTGGTCACTTATTTACCTCACCTAACTTCAATCTTTCTGCTGTAATTTCACAGTCTGTTTGATGCTTTATGATTTTTGTCCCCCTGAGAATTATCAGTCTACTCCTTTCTGTGCTCCTGATTCTATTATATTCACCAGTTTATTCTGTTGATCAAAGTTTTAATTCACTTAATTTTTAGATTCACTTGTTGATAGATATGTATTTGTTGTTCATAAATTTTTTGGATTTTAACTTTTTCTTCTTCCTCTTCTAAAAGAGTACCTTTCAGCATTTCATATAATACTGGTTTGGAGTTAATGAACTCCTTTAGCTTTTTTTTCTCTGTGAAGTTCTTTATCTGCCCTTCAATTCTGAATGATAGCTTTGCTGAATAGATTATTCTTGGTTGTAGGTTCTTGCTATTCATCACGTTGAATATTTCTTGCCACTCCCGTCTGGCCTGCATCGTTTCTGTTGAGAAATCAGCTGAGTCGTATGGGTGCTCCCTTGTAGGTAATAAACTGTTTTTCTCTTGCTGCTTTTAATATTCTCTCTTTGTCTTTTGCTCTTGGTATTTTAATTATGATGTGTCTTGATGTGGTCCTCTTTGGATTCCTTTTATATGGGGTTTTGTGTGCTTCCTGGACTTGTAAGTCTATTTCTTTTACCAGATGTGGGAAGTTTTCAGTCATTATTTCTTTAAATAGGTTTTCAGTATCTTGCTCTCTCTCTTCTTCTGGAACCCCCACAATTCTGATGTTGGTACGCTTGAAGCTGTCCCAGAGGCTCCTTACATTATCTTCACATTTTTGGATTCTTTTCTCTTTTTGCTTTTCCAGTTGAATGTTTTCTGCTTCTTTATATTTCAAATTTTTGACTTGATTCTTGCCTTCCTCTAGTCTGCTGTTAGGACTCTGTATAATATTTATTTCAGTCAGTGTCTCTAGTATGTCCTTTTTCATCTCCTCTTGGGTCTCACTAAATTTATCCAACTTTTCTAGCATATTCTTGAAAAACCTTATAAGCGTGGTTTTGAACTCTATATCCAGTAGTTTTTTTTCCTCCATCTCTTTTGTTTGTGATCCCTTCCCTAGTCTCAGCATTTTAACTCTGTCGGGGAAACTTCTGTGTTGAATTCAGCTTTATGATACCAGGCTTGCAAAACCGAAGAAGCCTCTGTTGAGCTTGGGATGGGTGGAGTCTCAGGGCTTAAGGGACCGCTTTGCCTTCCAGTCGGCCCTGCCCTCCACGGCCCCTGGGTCTCACATGACTGGGTAATCGCTGGAGCGGTCCTTGTATGCGCGCGCCCACAGGGCCTCTAGACCACTGCCTTTCCAGCTCCCCTGTGCACCAGGAACACAGGAGACTAGGTCCCCAGGGTTTCTCCCAAAACAGGGGCTTAGTGGACTCAGAAGTGGCACAGTTGGGAGGGTTGTCTCCCGCCCAGTCGCGAAAGCCATTGGCACAATCAGCAATCTGTCCTGTACGCAGTGCCCTGCGCGCCACTAGGCCTTTGATCTTTTGTGCCTCCCCTAAATTTCCATGCACTTCTCCCTTTTCACAGTCTAAACTCCCCCCTTATAAGTTTCGGCTGGATCTGGGGTTTAGTGTCGTAGGATAAGGGGTTCAATGCCTTTGAGAATCTCCGTTTCCCTCCCGCCAGAGAAAGCCAGCCAGGCACTCCGGCAGGCACCCACTCTGTCCACACACGTGTCTCCATACCTCAGCTTTTTCCAGCTCCTCTGGGTCTCTCTGAGCCCCTCTCTTTCCTTCTAGTTGTAGAACTTCCACTCAGCCAGCTTTCTTGTGGTTCTGGATGATGTCCGTTCTGTCTTTTAGTGTAGTTTTGTAATTGTTGTGTGAGGCAGCAGTGTAGGTGTTTACCTTTGCTGCCATCTTGGATTCCCAACACCCTTTCTTGATAAAAACTCTCAGCAAGGTGGGAATAGAAGGATCATACCTCAACATAATAAATGACATATATGAGAAACCCACAGCCAACATCATACTCAATGGGCATAAACTAAAACCATTTCCCCTAAGAACAGGAACAACACAGGGATGCCCACTCTCACCACTCCTGTTCGACATAGTACTGGAAGTATTAGCCATTGCAATTAGACAAGAAGAAGAAATAAAAGGCATCTAAATTGGAAAAGAAGAAGTAAAGCTGTCCTTATTTGCAGACAACATGATACTGTACATAAAAAACCTAAAAGACTCCATCCAAAAACTTAATAAATGAATTCGGCAATGTGGCAGGATACAAAATTAATGCCAAGAAATCTATGGCATTTCTATATATTAATAGTGGAATTACAGAAAGAGAGACTAAAAAAGCAATCCCATTTACCATCGCACCAAAAAAATTAAGATACCTAGGAATACACTTAACTAAGGAGATAAAAGACCTATATGCAGAAAACTACAGGACACTGTAAAAAGAGATAGAGGAAGATGCAAACAGATGGAAAAGCATACCATGCTCATGGATTGGGAGAATCAACATCATTAAAATGCCCATACTACCCAAACCAATCTATAGATTCAATGCACTACGCATTAAAATACCAACAACATATTTCACAAACCTAGAAAGAACTCTCTAAAGATTCATCTGAAACAAAAAAAAAAAAAACAAAAAAACAGACAAACAAAAATGAATAGCTACAGCAATCCTAAGAAAGAAGAATAAAGTAGTGGGATCTCAATACCAGATTTCAAGCTATATTACAAAGCCACTGTTCTCAAAACAGCCTGATACTGGCACAAGAACAGACACATAAAGCAGTTGAATACAATAGAGAATCCAGATATTGACCCAAACCACTAAGCTCAATTAATATTTGACAAAGGAGGCATGAATATACAATGGAGTCAAGACAGTCTCTTCAATAAATGATGTTGGGAAAATTGAACAGATACATGCAAAAAAATTAAACTAGACCACCAACTTACACCATAAACAAAAATAAAATCCAAATGGATACAGGATTTAAACATAAGACTGGAAACTATAAAAATACTAGAGACATCCACAGGCAGCACAATCTCAGACATATGCCAAAATAACTTCTTCACTGATACTGCTCCAAGAGCATTGGAACCTAAAGAGTAAATAAACAAATGGGACTATATCAAGATAAAAAGCTTTTGCATAGCAAAATAAACCATCAATAAAACAACAAGAAAGTGCACTGTATGGGATAACATATTTGCCAATATTATCACTGATAAAGGTTTAATCTCCTTCACCTACAGTCAGCTTATACAACTTAATAAAAGAAAGATAAATGATCCAATAAAAAAAATGGGCAACGGACCTAAATAGAATCTTTTCAAAAGACAACAGAAGGAAGGCCAAGAGACACATGAAAACATCCTCAAAGTCACTAATATCAGAGAGATGCAAATCAAAATGACAATGTGGTACTATCTCACACCTGTCAGAATGGTAATCATCAACAAATCAACAAGCAACAAGTGTTGGCAAGGATGCAGAGAAAAAGGAACCCTAGTGCACTGCTGGAGGGAATGTAGACTGGTGCAGCCACTGTGGAGAACAGTATGGAGTTTCCTCAAAAAAACTAAAAATGAAACTCCCATTTGACCCAGCAATCCCACTCTTAAGAATATATCCTAAGAAACTAGAAACACCAATCAGAAAGGTTTTATGCACCCCTATGTTCATAGCAGCACAATTTACAATAGCTACAATTTGGAAACAGCCTAGGTGCCCGTCTGGAGATGAGTGGATCAGAAAACTCTGGTACATCTACACAATGGAGTACTATGCTGCTACTGAAAAAATGAAATTCTTACCATTTGCAGCAACCTGGATGGAACTGGAGAGCATCATGCAAAGTGAAATAAGCCAGTCAATGAAAGAAAAACACCACATGATCTCACTCATTTATGGATAATAAAGAACATTATAAACTGATGAACAAAAAGATAGATAGAGAGGTAGTAAAGCATCAAACAGACTGTCAAACCACAGTGAGAAGGTTAGGGAAAGGTGGAGTAGATAAGAGATCAACCAAAGGACTTGTATGCATGCATATAAGCATAACTAATGAACACAAGACACTAGGGGGTTAAGGTATGCCTAGGAGGGAGGGGCAATGGGAAGATATGTTTACATGTAATACATAAATAAATAAATAAATAAATAAATAAATAAATAAATAAATATAAAAACCAATAAATTTGGCACAAAAATACCCAAAATTAAATAAAATATTATCTAAAATAACCAAATGGAGATTTTTGGCTGGAATAAAACTCACTAAATAAAATTAAGGTTGAAATTCTATGTGTATTGAATAGTACATAGACAAATTATGTACTTGAAGGGTTACATTTCTTATAAAAGTTTACAAATAATGTTTTTTTTTCAGTATAAAAATTGCTTTTATGGCTTATTATGACATAATGCTAATTGCTTTTAGGATAAATGTCAGTATTGAAATCTAATCCTTAGTGCCATCTAGTAGATATGAACAAATGTTTGCCATGAATGTATTTTATATTTTATTGCATTGTACACTGCAACTAATAAGCCAAGGAATCAACATATATATTAGGTGTGTGTACTTTTTCTAAAACCACAAACTAAGAATGATAAATTATCAATATAGTTTAGTATTTGCTAATTTTACTATTCTTTTATTATGTATATGTAGGGAAGTCATAGGGATTATACTAGTAAATTCAATTTGAGTAAAGTTTAAAATTATATATTTTATGATAAAAGGCCTTTAACTTAAGATGGCCAAAACACTGATATTATGTATTTGTTGCCCTTGAGAAGGATTATGAGGAAATGGATTCTATTGAAGGAGAGGGTGAGGAAGAAGGAGAGGAATACTAAATTTAAAATGTCACAAAGATGCTACTTTTAAAGGGAAACTTACTCTGTTTTAAACAGTGAAAAGTTCTGGTCTGATCAGTCCATTTGTATGTACACTCTCATATACAATCACTGGCCTATGCTTTAAAGCACAATGCTTTGTTACAGATCCAAATGGTCAACTGATGTATTTGAATAAAATATTCTTTATCTTAAATGGAAAAAAAAAAAAAAATATATATATATATATATATATATATAAAATACAAAGATAAAAATCATGAAAATTACTAATCCACAGATACAAAAAGTGCTTCAAACCTGAAGCATAATCCAAAGTATATTTTTGAAAATATATTTTTATTTCAGAGAAGAAGGGAAAGAGAGAGAGATAGAAACATCAATGTTGAGAGATCATGTCCCCTACTAAGTGTAAGAAATATGCCTCTGATTTATCTTCACAGAAAAGAAACAGCAGAAACCAGTTTGGCTCAGTAGATAGAGCATCGGTCTTCGGACTGAAAGGTCCCAGGTTTGATTCTGGTCAAGGGCATGTAGTTTGATTGCGGGCACATCCCCAGTAGGGGGCATGCAAGAGGCAGCTGATCAATGTCTCTCTCTCATCGATGTTTCTAACTCTCTATCCCTCTCCCTTCCTCTCTGTAAAAAATCAATAAAAATATATTTTAAAAAATTAAAAATAAAATAAAATATATTTTTTAAAAAGAAAGAAAAGAAAAGAAACAGCATGTGGCCAAATGGCTGCTGAATTTCCCCAGAGCAAACAGGATGTGGGATGGGGAAAGAGGATGAGAGCTGTACATGTGGCTGTTAACACATGTCCTAGGAAGATTCCCCTGAACAAAGGGAGTTGGAGGTGACTAGAAAAGGCCCCAGTCCACTTTTATTTTAAATAACCCAATGGAAGACAGCAAGACCTAGGCAACCTATTAGGAAATAGGTGATGAAATAGTATTCAGCCAATGAGGAACTGGAGGAGGGTCTATATTAAATAGGCTATGTTCCTTGTCCTACATGTAATCCTGTGCAATGGATACCCACTCTTGAGAGTGTTTATTTAAAGTCTCATTTTTGCCATGCTTCTATTTCCTAGTTCATTTGAAATTTGATCAGGTACACCATTTCTCATATGAGGATCAAGCCCACAGCCAGGGCATGTGCCCTGAGTGGGAATTGAACCATAACCTCCTGGTTCATAGGATGATGCCCAACCACTGAGCGACACGAGATTGGCCAAAGCATGTTTAATCATCTACAGTGGTACCTCGAGATATGAGTTTAATTCGTTCCATAACCTTGCTCGTATATCAAGTTGCTCCTATCTCAAAGCAAATTTCCCCATTGAAATTGATTGAAATGCCGTTAATCCATTCCAGCCCCCAAAATGCCACCCCAGTTCTTGTTACATGTTTTTGAATAAGAAAAATGTATTTATAAATGACAAATATTGTATAAAAACATAATAAAAGAGAATGTAAAGGAATAAACTGGTTTTATAAAGTGTATTTACCTACTCGTTACACTCTTAATGCTACACTTTGTCCCCAAACTGAATGTAACTTAACTAATCTTCACTGAACTTACTTGCTACTGGTCTTTGCATTTTTGGCCGATTTAAAAAAAAAACAACGTGTCCAACGAGGTTTGCCTCTTCCTCCCTTTCAGAATGTTTCTGAAATGGGTGAGGCAAGTTTCATTGAACAGCCCCGATGCACGACCAGTAGCAACTTTTTCAGGGTGTTTCTTTTCCACGAAGTGACACCCTCTCCCACATTCCTAAGATCTCCTTTATCTCACTTGTAGAGATCTCCTCCACCTCTGGCTCCTCCTCGAAACCAATTTCTTGGAGAACCTCCGCATGTTGCTGAGACTGCAACTCTTGTAACTCCTCCGTGGTGAGTCCAGAGAGTGCTCCTCGACGAGCTCATTCACGTCCCTCTCATCCACCTCCAGGCCCATAAATTTTCCCAGAGACACTATCTCCTCTTCCACTGGCACCTCGGGTTCGAATCCTTCGAAGGTCCTTTCGGATACAGGCTCAGGTGACAGCTTCTTCCATGCAGAGGTCAAAGTCCTCGTTGTAACACCCAGCCAGGCCTGATCAATAATTCTGAGGCATATCACGATGTTAAAGTGGTTCTTCCAGAACTCTCGAAGGGTAAGGTTTGTGTTCTCCATCACCTCAAAGCAGCGCCAGAGCAGGTGCTTGATGTACAGCTTTTTAAAATTAGAAATCACCTCCTGATCCATGGGCTGCAGGATAGGAGTGGTGCTGGGAGGTAAACTTGAACTCTTCGAGGAGTTCATCTTCGAGGTTCGGTGGGTGAGCAGGAGCATTGTCGAGGACGAGGAGGACTTGCATGGTTAGGTTGTTTTCCTGTAGATATTTCTTAACAGAAGGGCCAAAAAACAGGTTTACCCACTCTACAAAGAACTGCCTGGTGACCCTTGCCTTCGGGTTTGCCCTCCACATAACTTGCAGTTTATCTTTTAAAATCTTATGTGACTTAAAGACTCTGGGGTTTTCCAAATGGTATACGAGCAGAGGCTTGATCTTGCAGTCATCACTTGCATTGGTGCACAGTGCGAGAGTTAGCCTATCCTTCATGAGTTTGTGGCCTCGCATCACCTTCTCCTCTGCCATTATATAAGTTCTATTCGGCATCTTCTTCCAGAAAAGCCCTGTCTCATCACAGTTGAAGACTTGCTGGGGGATATATCCTTTGGCTTCTATCAGTTTGGAAAAAGTTTTGAGGTAATCCTCAGCTGCCTTCACATCCAAACTTGCTGCCTCGCCATGCCTGACGATGGAATGAATGCTGGACCTTTTCCTGAAGTTATCAAACCAGCCTCTACTGGCTTTACATGAGTCTTTCAATGCTTCATCCGTGGAAGTGCAAGGGGTCTGCTCCAGCAAATCACCATAAATTGCTTGTGCCTTCTCGTATATGATGCCCTGTGTTAATGTATCTCCTTTAAGCTGCTTCTCTGTCACCCACAACATCAGTAGATTCTCCATCTTTTCATGGAGAGAGCTACGGAGCTTAGAAATTATTGTAACGCCCTTGGCTGGCGTTATACCCTTTATCGACTCCTTCTGTTTAAGCACAGTGCATATCCCTGAAGTACTACGCCCGCATTGCCTTGCCAAGTCAGCCACTCACACACCTTGCTCATATTTTTCTATGATTTCATGCTTTAATTCAATAGACATCATCCTCTTCTGAGCACTGACCTTTCCACTTGCTTTCTTCAGACCCATAGTTATAAAAAGAAATGTGATAAAGTATGTAAATGCACAAAAGATGCTTCGACAACGAAGTAAACAAGCACACTGACTGAGGCGTGGGAAACTATGAGACGCTCGAGTTGCGGTAAACTGGTGGGTCGTGTGCAGCCGGCCGATCCGCGCGATTACTCATATCTCAAATGTTGCTCGTATTTTAAAGCAAAATATTGCTCGGTCAACGGCTCGTATCTCACAAATCTTGTGTGTTAGGGCTGCAGGATAGGAGTGGTGCTGGGAGGTAGGTAGACAACCTTTATAAACTTGAACTCTTCAAGGAGTTCATCTTCGAGGTATTTAAAAGTCTAAGTGACTGTTGCGATGGAACAACCAAAACAACCAAAATGACTGGCTGCTATGACATACACTGACCACCGGGGGCAGATGTTTGATTGGGATCTGCCAGCCAACCTCCCAGTCCCTCCTCCCAGCTAGCAGGTCCCCATTGCCCAATTGGGGTTGGGCCCTGGCCTGGGATGGGGAACAGGGGTTGGGTGGTGGTGGACATGGGCAGTCAGGGAAGGAGAAACCAGAAAGGGAGGGACTTAGGGAATCTGATTGGCCCTGACTGCTGACCAAGCTTAGGGACCCCACCCATGCACAAATTTTTTGTACCAGGTCTCTAGTCTATAATAATAAAAGTATAATGTGCAAATTGACCAAACGGTTGAATAGCAAATTAACCAACTATCTGGATGTCCTCCCAGATGAAGCCAGGGCTGCCGAGGTCCTAGGTAGCCACCGTGGCTGTGAAGGGCTACTCTTACATGAATTTAATGCATTGGGCCTCTAGTATAAAATAAAACAAAGACTAAAGACAAAGCCTTAACAACAGCTACATTGTAAGAATCATAGTGCTCTTTTAAAAAGCATAATAATTTCAAAAAAGTGGCATTTAAATTGAATATGACTTCTCAACTGAAAAAAAATTAACGACTAACCTGGAATTCTCTAATTAGTGGAAATATGCTTTGAAAAGGAAGGTAAGTAGGATCATAAAGGATCTTATATCTTTCTGAACAAGAAAACATTGTTGTTTGAATTTTAGTGTTGTGTGGCCCAAAGTACATTTTTCTTTCTTCATATTAAATATTTAGATCCAATGTCATGAGAATATAAATTCATCAGAGACAAAAATTGATTTTGTCACCAGTATGTTTAGAGATTAAAATTCATTTGTTATACATGTGTTGAAATCCTATTACCATACAATACTCAGTGCTGTGAAGAATAGAAAAATATAAGAAGAGAAACATTTATTTACACTGCATTGGATGGTATTAAAAATTAAGGCAAAATAGAAGCTTTTTAAACAAATAAACACTGAGAGGGTTTATCAAAGATCCATACTAGCTTAAACCGGTTTGGCTCAGTGGATAGAGCATCAGCCTGTGACTGAAAGGTCCCAGGTTTGATTCTGGTCAAGGGCATGTACCTTATTTGCAGGCACATCCATGGTAGGGGACATGCAGGAGGCAGCTGATCAATGTTTCTCTCTCATGGATGTTTCTAACTCTTTATCCCTCTCCCTTCCTCTCTCTAAAAAATCATATATATATATATATATATATATATATATATATATTCCACCTAAAGGAAACCTAAAAGGTGGTTTTTTGGGGAGTAATGAAAAATGATTTCAAATATAAAAATAAAAATTTAGAAAGAAATAAAGAGCATTAGAAGGAGTAAACATAAATAAAAATTGACTGAATAAAACAGTAATAGTAAAGCCTTTTGAAATCTTAAATGCATGTAGAATTAAAATTCATGAGAACAAACTGAAAAAAAATGTGAAGGGTCAAAATAGAGTCAAAATGTTCTAAGATTCTAATATTATCATGCATGTAGTAGACTAATAATTCAAGGATGGCTTCAATCTTTAGGATAATTACTATAAAATAAATAACTAATGAAATAGTAGAGAAATTGAAATTATAAATTTATTAATCTGGAAGGAAAAGAATAACACTTTTTCATCTTTGAATAGTGAGTCTAAAAATATTAATATAGAAAAAGAGATTCAAAAGATGGCAGATGGCAGGATGGGGGTGAGGGAGAGGAAGTGAGTGAAGGGACAAAAAGAGAGTGTGTGGGTGTGTGGTGGGTGTGTGAATGAGTGAGGGACAGTTGAATCTTGTGGGAGCAGTGGGGGCTGGAAATCTAGGCTCTCTTGGAGAAGGAGAGACTGCCATCACGGCTGGCACTCTCCAGATTGCGGGACTCAGGCATGGAGCCCACACCATCTTGAAAGGCAAAGCAGCCTTTCTTTGAAAACTCATAAACACTGCCAGCCAGACAGGCCTTGGCACTGCCCTGCGACCCAACAGCCCCTCCATTCAGAGTCCCATAGACCCATGGACCCTGCAGACCCACGGACCCTGGGATCTCCGCCTCCCAAGCAGTGAGTGCAACCTCCCCCTCCCTGGCGACATCTGCACAGCTGTGGCCACACACTGGTCCCCACTTGCCGAACTTCTGGGTCACTGTGGTTGTGTGCACCGTGGTTTCCCACTCTGCAGCGTACCTTTGCACCAGTTTGCAAAGAACCCTAATCCCTGTGTTTGCATGTCCTGGTCACCCCATTTGTGGCACCCTTGTCCCTGTGTTTGCGTGTTCTGGTTGCCCTGTCTGTGGCGTGACCTTCTATCTGGTTTGTGGAGCTCCCTGGTCACCACATTTGTGGTGCGCCCTCATGGCTGCCACCCAACGAGGGTTTTCAGCCACACATTTCTAGCAGTCCACTCCCTAAGCAGTGCCTGGAAGCTACTGGGAGCCCCCGCAGGTGTGATTTTTTTTTTCTAACTTTGGGCACCACAGTCATGCCTCTCCAGGGTGTAGGCCCCCTGAAACAGATCACCCCGACAGAAGGGTCCTTGGTGCCACTGTGTATCCCCGCTGGGCACATGTGATCTCAATTAAGGGTGCAAAACAGCAAAAATAGGGACATTTCTCTCCACGGCTGCAGACTTCTAGACACCACAGTTGTGCTGCTCAAGCTCGCAGATCTACATCAAGAGAACCCAACTAGTTCAAGTAGGGAACTACAACAGATTAACAAACACAAGAGAACTCAGAGAATAAACCAGTAGCACCTTCCCCCCTCCCCCCCCCAAAAAAAAAAAAAAAAACTTGGGTAGAAAAGCAATTGGATATACAATTAAAACGTTACAGGAAAACATGGGAAGACATAAATGCAATCCCCAAAGGAAAGAAAAAGAGGAATCACCAGAAATGGAGTTAGATGAAATTGAAGCCAGTAGCCTTTCAGAGAAAGAATTCAGAGTAATGGTTTTAAGGATGTTTAAATGGGTGGAAGACAATTACACACAACTCAACGACAATATCACACAACTCAATGAGAACTATAAAGAGCTGAATGAGAATGTCATCAACATGAAATGAAACCAAGAGCAGATGAAGAACAACATAGCTGCAATAAGGAACACAATGGAAGGCCTAAACAGTAGACTAGAAGAGGCTGAGGATCGTATTAGCTAATTAGAAGACAAGGTAGGAAAAACACAGCAACAACTGGAAAAAAGACTTAAATAACAAGAAGAGAGGCTAAGGGAGCTTTGGGACAACACAATACAAATTAACATTCGCTTAATTGGGTTACCAAAAGGAGTGAAAGAGAAGCAAGGAATAGAAAACCTATTGGAAGAAATAATGACAGAAAATTTCCCTGTTATTAGCAAGGAAAAAAAATATGCAAGTTCAAGAAGTACACAGAGTCCCTAACAAGCTGAACCCCAAAAGACCAACACCAATACACATCATAATTAAATTGGTGAACACTACTGACAAAGTAAGAATCTTAAAGGCTGCCAGAGAGAGACAGAAAATTAGCTACAAGGGATCTCCTATTAGCATATCAACTGATTTCTCAACAGAAACACACCAGGCCAGAAGGGAATGGAATGAATTATACAGAGATGCAAAACAAGGGTCTGAACCCAAGAATACTATACCCAGCAAGGCTATCATTCAAAATTGAAGGTGGAATCAGGAGCTTTACAGACAAGAAAGGGCTAAGAGAGTTTATCACTACCAAGACAACAATGCAAGAAATGCTAAAGGGACTGCTGTAAAAAGAAGAAAGAGAAAGGCAAGAAAAAAACATAAACACTAAGGAAAAATATGACAACAAACATGAACTTGTCAATAATATCTTTAAATGTAAATGGATTAAATGCACCAATCAAAAGACATAGAGTAGGAAGAGGTAACCAAGATGGCGGCATAGGTAAACACCTACACTGCTGCCTTGCACAACAATTTCAAAACTACAACTAAAAGACAGAACAGACATCATCCAGAACTACAGGAAAGCTGGCTGAGTTGAAATTCTACAACTAGAAGGAAAGAGAGGGGCTCACAGAGACCCAGAGGAGCTGCAAAAGGCTGAGGTACAGAGACGAGCACGTGGAGAGAGCGGATGCCGAAGAACCTGGCTGGCTTTCTCTGGTGGCAGGGAGACGGAGACTCCCAATGGCATTGAATCCCTTATTCTACGACTCTAAACCCCAGGTGCAGCCAAAACTCATACGGGGGAAGTTTGGACTGTGAAAAGGGAAAGTGCAAATTGGGCAGCATGCACAGCTCTGTGTCCAGAAGACTGACTGCTGATTGTGCTGCTGGCTTTCACAAGAGGGTGGGAGACAAAGCATCCCAACTGCATCACTTCTAATTCCACTAAACCCCAAATTTGGACGAAACCCTGGGGACCCATATTCATGTGGTCCCGGAGTGCAGGGGAGCAGGAAAGGCAGTGGTCTAAAGGCACTGTGGGCGCGCACAAGGACCGCTCTAGCGATTACCCAGTCACGTGAGACTCAGGGGCAGTGGCGGGCGGGGCCGACTGGAAGGCAAGGTGGTCCCTTAAGCCCTGAGACTCCACCCATCCCAAGCTCAATAGAGAGGCTTCTATGGTCTTGCAAATCTGGTATCATAAGGCTGAATCCAACACAGAAGTTCTCCAGGCATAGTGAAAATGCCGAGACAAGGGAAGGGGTCACAAACAAAAGAAATGGAGGAAAAAAAAACGACTGGATATAGAGTTCAAAACCACGCTTATAAGGTTTTTCAAGAATATCCTAGAAAATTTGGATAAAGTTAGCAAGAGCCAAGAGGAGATGAAAAAGGACCAACTAGAGATTGAAAAGGTCCAACAAGAGATGAAAAATGACCAACTAGAAATTAAACACACACTGACTGAAATAAAAAAAAATATATTATACAGAGTCCTAATAGCAAACTAGAGAAAGACAATAATCAAGTCAAAAATTTGAAATATAAAGAAGCAGAAAACACTCAACTGGAAAAGCAAGAAGAGAAAAGAATCCAAAAATGTGAAGATAATGTAAGGAGCCTCTGGGACAGCTTCAAGTGTACCAACATCAGAATTGTGGGGGTGCCAGAAGAAGAGAGAGAGCAAGATACTGAAAACCTATTTAAAGAAATAATG
>PVJN01016381.1:0-42494 GCA_004026805.1 Lasiurus borealis
TCTATTTCTTTTACCAGATGTGGGAAGTTTTCAGTCATTATTTCTTTAAATAGGTTTTCAGTATCTTGCTCTCTCTCTTCCTCTGGCACCCCCACAATTCTGATGTTGGTACGCTTGAAGCTGTCCCAGAGGCTCCTTACATTATCTTCACATTTTTGGATTCTTTTCTCTTTTTGCTTTTCCAGTTGAGTGTTTTCTGCTTCTTTATATTTCAAAATTTTTACTTGATTCTTGCCTTTCTCTAGACTGCTGTTAGGACTCTGTATAATATTTTTTATTTCAGTCAGTGTATGTTTAATTTCTAGTTGTTCCTTTATCATCTTTAGTTGGACCTTTTCCATCTCTAGTTGGCTCTTTTGCATCTCTAATTGGTCCTTGTTTCATCTCCTCTTGGCTCTTGCTAAGTTTATCCAACTTTTCTAGCATATTCTTGAAAAACCTTACAAGCGTGGTTTTGAACTCTATATCCAGTAATGTGTTTTTTCCCTCCATTTCTTTTGTTTGTGATCCCTTCCCTTGTCTCGGCATTTTCAATATGCCAGGGAAACTTCTGTGTTGAATTCAGCCTTATGATACCAGACTTGCAAAACCGAAGAAGCCTCTGTTGAGCTTAGGATGGCTGGAGTCTCAGGGCTTAAGGGACCGCCTTGCCTTCCAGTCGGCCCCGCCCTCCACGGCCCCTGAGTCTCACGTGACTGGGTAATTGCTGGAGCGGACCTTGTGCACACGCACCCGCAGTGCCTCTAGACTGCTGCCCCTCCAGCTCCCCTGCGCACCAGGATCACACGAGTTTAGGTCTCCAGGGTTTCGCCTGAAACAGGAAGTGGCACAGTTGGAAAAGTCTGTCTCCCACCCACTTGCGAAAGCCAGTGGCACAATCAGCAATCTGTCCTTTGTGCAGCGCAGTGCACAACCAGACCTCCGGTCTTTTGCGACTCCCCTAAACTTCCGTGCACCTCTTCCTTTTCACAGTCCAAACTCCCCCTGTGTGAATTTTGGCTGGATCTGGGGTTTAGTGTTGTAAGATAAGGGGTTCAATGCCGTTGGGAGTCTCAGTTTCCCTCCTGCCAGAGAAAACCAGCCACGTACTCTGGCACCCACTCTCTCAGCGCACACGTCTCCGTACCTCAGCCTTTTGCAGCTCCTCTGGGTTTCTGTGAGCCCCTCTCTTTCCTTCTAGCTGTAGAACTTACACTTGGCCAGCTTTTCTGTGGTTCTGGATGATGTCTGTTCTGTCTTTTAGTTGTAGTTTTGAAATTATTGTGTGAGACAGCAGTGTAGGTGTTTACCTATGCCGCCATCTTGGATTCTCCCTAGAAAATTCTTGAAAAACCTTAAAACCGTGGTTTTGAACTTTATATTTAGTCATTTGCTTTCCTTTGTATTGTTTCTTTGTCTCCGCATTTTGGCTGCTTCCCTGAGTTTGTAGAGTGACTTTGTGTACTAGGTGTCCTATAGGGCCCAGTGGCTCAGCCTCCCCAGTTACCTGAGGTGGACACTCTTGGTGCACCCCTTTGTGGGCTGTGTGCACAATTTTATTGTAGTTAAGCCTTGATTATTGTTGGTATTAATGGGAGGAATTGACCTCTAGACCAATTGGCTGTGAGGATTGTATGTGTCTATGATGGGAGAACTGTGCTGGAGACACCCTTATGGGGCAAGACTTGCTTCAATGGGGCTTTGGTGCTCACTGAGTCTGCCCCCTGAGTGTGTCCCTTATGGATTTGAGGAGTTATAATCTGGATGGTCCTACTCTGACCCCTGGGTACACTGGCTCTTGAATCTCCAAGGAGGTGATAATTTATCCTCTGCCTGTGGCCACCCAGATGTAGTTACAAAGAGATCTGCAGATTCCTCTTCTTTGTCTGGGTTTTGGAGGTGCCCAGATGAGACCCAGCTATGAAGCAATGCAAGCTGCTGTGGGGCCTTGGACCTTCTTTTAGATGTTCTGGGTCTCTCTGACTCAGCTTCAGTTTGTTAGGTAAGTTTAGATTTCAAAGGACCAGGCCATTCATATGCTAAAGCCTTTGTGCACAGCTTGGATGGGGCGGAGTCTCAGGGCAGAGCAAACAGTAATGGCTTCCCGTCAGCCCTGCCCTAAGAGGCCCCTGGGGTCTCTGTCCCTTGGTAATCGCTGCAAGCACCTCTGAGAGAAAGCCGCCCTCAAGTTCCACCCACTGCCAGTTTCTCCCGTATGATTCTGGGTCCACAGAATCTCACCCAGAACTGGAGTTCAGAGCAGTTGGGAGCTTGTGTCTCCCTGCAGATTGAAGAAGCCAGCCCTCTCCCCGCATGCACGCACCTCCATACCTCTACACTTTACTTCTGCAGCTCCTCTGAGGCTCAGTGTGCTTTTTTCTTCCCTTCTAGTTGTAGAGTTTCCACTCAGCCAGCCTCCCTATGGTTCTGGATGATGTCTATTTTGTCTTTTAGTTGTAGTTTCGAAGTGGTTGTGGGAGGAGGCAAGTTCAGGTGTTCACCTATGTTGCTATCTTGGTTTCTCCTTAGATCAATGATTCTTATCATTAATGTTTCTCTCCCTTCCTCTCTAAAATGAATATATATATACATATACATATATACATATATATTTATTTTTTAAGTGTAAGGGCCCCGTATCCTGGAAGCAGCAGGGAGAAGGGGAAAAGGAACACAGAAAACCAGAAGCTGAACTCCCTGTCATGGCCATATTTCCAAAACTTCATCTGCCCCACCACTGGCCGTGGGAGGAGACCTCCTGCCCGACCTTGACCTTCAGCTCTTAGGCTGTGGAGACCTAGATCCCTGGGACTGTCGGCTCACCTCAGCCCCGCTGCCGGCCACCTTTCCTCCCAGAGCGCCAAGGTCTCACTTGCCCTTCAAGGGTCTGAGGTGTGTGTAAATGGGGTGGGGGTAGGGCTGAGGAAGCTCACAGACAGGTGTGGACTACAAGCGAGAAGGGGTGGTACCCCGGCAGCACCGTCCCGGGGAGCCCCGCTCCTGGCCCCCTCCTCCAGGAAGGCAGGAGCAGCATCAGCAGGCGCTCACCTTCCGGGTGTGGATCATGTGAGAAGGATGCCAAAGAGGCGCCCCAGGAGCTGGGACGGAGGCGTGCGTGGGGCGCAGCCACCGGCAGCAGCTGGGACGAAGCACCGAGGAGGGGCCGGAGGGGGACCTGCCCTGAGCGCCTGTCCTGCAGAGACGCCCTCCGCAGATGGCGCTCAGTGAGGTCTGATTCCAGCACAGATGGTTCGGAGCCCCAGCCTGAACCCAGCCTTGCTAGTCTGCGTGCCCGCGGCTCCAGCCAGCCCCCAAAGTGAGCAGCTGGGTGAGCTACTCAGGGCCAGAGGCTGTGCCCCTCTCTCAGCACCGCCCGCCATGGGGTCCGAGGTCATTCATGCCCTTCCCTTTAAGGGTCTGCTGCCAGGAAGGGCTCCGGGGTTCAGTACTCAGCTATCCTGGGTTCGGGGCTGAAATGGGATCCTGGGGCCCAGCGATCACTCTAAGGAATATGAATCCTGCTCTGTTAACCAGGATTGTTTTGTTCTGATTAAGGAAGACACAGCCCAGCTGGCCTGGCTCAGGGGTTGAGTACTGACCTATGAACCAGGAGGTCACAGTTCGATTCTGGGTCAGGGAACAGGCTCCATTCCCAGTGTGGGCGTGCAGGAGGCAGCCCATCCATGATTCTCTCTCATCATGGATGTTTCTATCTCTCTTCCTCTCTGAAATCAAGAAAAAAATATTTTTTAAAAAAGGAATATTCTAATCTGGCTGGAATTGCACATGGAACCTGGGAGCTCACCTGGAAATGCAGCCAATCCTCCCCACCCAGGAGCTGCCTATTGTCATGGGAAGTTTAACAATCTTGTTGCAGAAACCAGAGGGGTTCCCCTTACCCCATCTTGCAAAATCCCAGCCTGCATTGCCTGTAAACTGCCCATTTTGCATGCCCATTCCTATCCCTTTTGCCTCCTTCCCATGTAACCCCTGTCCTTCTACCCAATATAAACAGCTGACTTATGGTTGGGGGGAGGGGGGAAGCAGACGTGTGGCTGACCTGCTGCTCTACATGCCGCCAGGCAGGCGGGATTGGGATAAACACTGGGCTCCACCCCTTGGTGTCTGGTCACTTGGAGGCGGGGCACACAGGCAGAACCTGGCTCTGTTGCTGCTCTCTTCTTCCCAGGCCTGTGGGAAGCGTCCCCAGGAAGGCGCAGCGGGGCCCCGTGGGGCAGGGGGAGGCCTTTGGACAGAACTTTAGGGACAGCGGGGACGAGGCCAAGAGAGACAAACCCCTGACTCAGAAGCACAGTAATGGGCCTGAATCCCATAGATTTTTTACTCCTAAATACTCATTTCCCCCAACATTCTCCTCCATTTTCCTAAAGTGACCTTCACTGAGGGGGCCTCCATGGCTGTGGGCATTTGTATTTGCTGTGATTTGTACTAGGTGTGGCTCTGATGGGAGAGGCACATACACCCCAGTATTCTGCTGCTGGACCCCGACAAGCCCCACAGAGTGCCAGGGAGCTTTCTGTTCTGTGGTTCCCAGAGGCTCCAAGTTTGACTTCCTACTTCGCTGCCCAAGCCAAGCATCAGGAACGATGGTGAGAGGAGTGTCCTTACTGTCCCTCTTTCCCACCAGATAGTTCAGTGAGCACTGCGTCCTGGCCTGGCCCGCACCCTGTCCTGCATGCAGCCCTCTGTGCTGGCTTCTGCTTCCCTTCTGGCGCCACCCTGCTCACTGCTCGGTGCTGCTCTCTCCCAGCACCTCAGCCAGATTCAGGCCTCTTTTTCCCAAGGACGCACCCTCCACGCTGGGCAATGACCAAAGGCCCCCAAAAGTAAACTTGTACTTGCAGGGGCAGGAGAATTTGTCTGATGCAACGTATAAGGTTGCACTCATCCTGGCCTTAGCCCAACCTCAGGAAATGGGGCCACCATCCTGGGTGGCCGGGGGTCACCATCCCTGCTCAGAGGTACAGTTCTGCCCCCAAATGCCCTTTGGCCTCATTTCATCGTCTCACCCCCAGTTTTCTCTGCCCATCCATGGCCAGCGTTAGGATGCTTAATGGGACAGAGATGGGGCTGAGGCCACTCTGAGTGCAAGTGTCCTGGGAGCATGGTCCTGCTGAGCAGGGGCCAGAGAGCAGAGCCATGTCCCAGGACACTTCCAGACAGAAGGAGAGAACCCCCACCTTCGGGGGGCCATATCTGGCTGCTCCTGATTGGTAGGTTGCAGACATCTTCATCAACTGTCAGTAATTCCTCTGGGCTGGGCTCCGTGTGGAGGGAAGCAAAGAGCAGAGCTGCAGAGTCCTCCAGGAACCGGGCCAGGCACTTGCTCCCGGCATCCCACCCTCGTCCAAGTTGGCAAAATCTTGAGGAAAGTTCTAGAAGGGAGGATGGTTAGTGCTTGTCCCAGGAGAATCAAAGTGCTCAAGGCAGCACCCACCTGATGGTTTCCCCCATATCAGCCACAGCCAGGAGGGATCAGACTGCACATTTGGGACCCCCTGGAGCAAGACCTGAGAACAGCTATTACTTCCCCGCCCTGACACGGGCACACGGCCCCACCCAGTTCGCGGGGAGGCAGGTCAGGCAGCATGTTCTAGGGACCCTCCCCTTATCTGCCGGCTTCCTCCCCCTTCTCCACACACAGACGCAGGTGAGGATGCCGAGCAGCGTGAGTGTGTGAACCACGAGCTCTGAGGGAGACGGAGACATGGACATGAGCACTCGCCTTCTCCCTGGCCTCCTTCCCTGTCTGCTGCAGTGGCCACTCCACCCCTACTCACTCTCACACCCTGTAAATTCAGGTCAGAGGTAACTCCCTGCTCAACTGGAAGGCCACCCAGTGACACTAAGGGCAGGGGACTTGCTAACGCTCAGTGCTGTGCCCTTGGGCAAGCTTCTTAACCTCTCTGGCCTGTTTCCTTACAGGAAGGAGACAATGTATCTACACAGCAAGTTAATAATATTGGATAGATCCAAGCTCAGTCACTGTTACTCAGATCCAGTCCTTTGTTTTAACTCAACAAACATGTCTGCTCTGTGCCAGGCCACCTCCCTCCCACCTTCTGCGACCTCTGCTCTTCCTGTGTGAGCTTCTGCTCCAGGGCCTATCCCACGCAGCCGCAGCCGAGGGCAGTGCTGAGTGAGCAGTGCAGGGAGAGGAGGGCAGTGCCCCAGATGCTGCTGACGAGGGCCTCACAGACATCACCTCGCTTTGCCTGAACAGCAGCTCTGCCAGGATTTTAGTAGGAGCTTCCCAGTGTGCCCGCACTTCGGCTTGCTTGTGTCTGTTTGCTAGGAGAGCTTACTTTGTGTTCCTATTTGGCTATAAGTTCCTTAAAGAGAAGGACTGCAGGCAGGTTTTGCCCATGCTGACATCACATTAGGTCTTATTTCTCTAAGAAAAAGTGGTGCAAGCTGGCTCCGGGTAACTCTCAGATAAGCACCGCAATGAGCCAGTGCCACAGGTCTGTCAGATGCTGCCACGACCAGGCACTGGCCTGGGAGCACAGGGCATAGGAAGATGCCCCTGAGAGGAGGAAGCAGGTCCCCAACAGCCAAAGAAGAAAACAACTTATGGCCAGGCTGGGCTGTCACTCACCAAACAATGAGGAAGGAAGATGCTGTCTTCCAGGAGGTTCTTGATGGGAACAGAAATCTCCCCAGCTTCCAACAGGCCTGGCTGCCCCAAACGTTGTGCCTTAGAGGCAGGACCCTGGCGAAGGGCTCCAAGACCTCCCGGCTCCTGCTCCTGAGTGGGGCCAGGGCACAGCACCCTCCGCCCTGTCCCAGCCCCAAGCGCAGCACTCACTCTGTCGGGCGCTCCCACAGCCCTGGCCCAGCTGGAGGCTCTGGCTCGCCCAGCTGACGCGGTTGCTGGCGTTGCAGGTATATGTGTGCCAGCCGTTGGCATCCATCTGCTCCTCCAGGAGGAAAGGGCTCCTGGGTGTCGGGATCCACTCGCCCCCTCTGTACCAGGTGTAGGTCACATTACCACCTCTGGAGGCCAAGCAGTCCAGAGTCACTTGGCACTTTCCACTGCCCAGCGCCTCCATCTGAAATGGAGCCTGTGGTTGCAGTCCCTGGAATCCCAGTACACACCTTGCAGACTGGCATTCATTAGCCTTCCAGGTGAACCACATGCAAGCATGTGGGTTTGAGCACAGTTGTGCCTTCCATTGGAAGGAGCTCACCGCTGTCTGGGAATTGCTGGGCTCTAAGCGGAAAGACGTGCCCGAACGTCTCACCACAGGTCCAACCGGAGACAGGGGTTCTGGGCAAGAGGAAGCAGCTGCGGGCAGAAAGGATGCCAGGCCTCAGCATGGGGGTAGCTGGATGTGACTTCCCTTGAGCGGGGCCCAGAGCCTGCTCTTGAGAGCACACACCCTCACTGGTGCCCCTTCTCCCTGAGCTTGGAAGGCACTCTCAGCCCCTAAGGAGAGGGAACATTCTGAGTTTTCAGCATGGAGCAGTCATGTGGTAAACATTCTGCATGTGTTAACCATTTAATTTCACAGTAGCCCTACAAGGTTCTTATCCCTATCTTAGGAGCGAGTAAAGATTTAGAAAGAACTTAAAAATCACAACCCCTAATTATACAGTGAGAAAGATGAGCTTGCAACACAATTTGGCTTTAGAAAGTGAATTTTAATATATTTTTATTGACTACAGAGAGAAATGAAGAGAGAGAGAGAAGCATCAGTGATGAGAGAGGATCATTGATCATTTGCCTTCTGCCCACCTCCTACTGGGGATGGAACCTGCAACCCAGGCACGTGCCCTTGACCAAAATCGAACGTGGAACCTATATCTACTGAGCCAAATCAGTGAGGGCTGAATTCCTTTATTTATCTACTAGAGGTCCGATGCACAAAATTCGTGCAAGAGTAGGCCTTCCTTCCCCTGGCTGCTGGCACCAGCTTCCCTCAGGCACCCAGGACCCGGGCTTCCCGTGTAGCCCTGGCTTCATCTGGAAGGTCATCCAGTCTAATTAGTATATTATGCTTTTGTTATTATAGATTTTTCTTTTTTTATTAATTTCAGAGAGGAAGAGGGAAAGAGAAATAGAAACATCAGTGATGAGAGAGAATCATTGATTGGCTGCCTCTTGCACTCCTCCTATTGGGGATCCAGCCTACAACCCAGAATTGAACCTGGCACCCTTCTGCAGGCCAATGCTCTATCCACTGAGACAAACCAGCTAGGGCTGGAAGGTGAATTCTTAATTACAACGCTCTAAATAAACATCCTATCTGATGTGACATCCCCCTGCAGGGGGACCATTTGTGACCATTGGTGGCCAGTGGTGACCACTACACATTCTGACTTGTCAGACGAAGTAAGATGAGCACTCCACATTGAATTCCCAGCACCTTCCTCTGCTCTCAAATAGAGCTGGGCTCATACCTGCCCTGGAGGACTTGGGGCAACAAACCGATAATTCTTTACTCATGTTTGCCAGGTGTTCAGTCACTTGAAGGTCTCCGCAAGTATTGCTCCAGGGTAAAAGGGAAAGACAGGAAGAAAAACACACTACCAAGGCACCTCCCAGGCTTCCTGCCCGGCTCAGGGTGGGAACAGGAGGATACCCCTGCCCTTACAGAGCAGCCAGCGCTCGGAGGGAAAGAGCAGGGCTGTCCCTCTGGCCGTGCGGGGCAGGAGCGTTGCACAGCCTTGCCAATGAAGGAAGAAAACCAGCCTGTCTGGGTGGGCTGGAGAGGGTCAAAGAGAATTTAGAAAGATTAGGAGATTACAAACAGATCTATTAAAACGATGCTATTATGCTGAAACCGGTTTGGCTCAGTGGATAGAGCTTCGGCCTGCGGACTGAAGAGTCCCAGGTTCGATTCTGGTCAAGGGCATGTACCGTGGTTGCAGGCACATCTCCAGTGAGGATGTGCAGGAGACAGCTGATCGATGTCTCTCTCTCATCGATGTTTCTAACTCTCTATCCCTCTCCCTTCCTCTCTGTGAAAAATCAATAAAATATATTTAAAAAATAAATAAATAAAACGATGCTATTAGGACAAGAGCAATAGGTGTGGGGGGGGGGCGGTTTGGATGTCCACATGTGTTGTAAGTATACTAACTCAGCCACACCTTCACCCCAGCATTCCTGCAAGACGCTGACCAAATAACTAAAGGGCTTGTTGATAGAATATGTTCCTTTGATGGTGACACCTAAGGTTGACGCACACAACGGGGGATCTGCCTGTGACCACAATGAGAGCAGACTGGACCTGCCTGGCTGTGTCCGTGGTCCTCAGACTCTTACACCTGAAAGTGGGCCAAGCCCTGCACATGGGTCCCAAGGGAATGGAAAGTCATGAATAAGCTTCCAGAAAGTGCAGGGCGTTCCATCTGCACTGTCTCCACTGTCCCCAGGCCCTGAAGATCCGGACCTCTTCCTGTGTCAGCACCGTTCCTGACCCTGGAATCCGGGATCTGGGACCAGGTCATACTTGTGCTCACAGCACACGCTAGTGCCTGAGATAAGTGGTCACCTTACGATTTTAATCTGATCACAGAAGACCAGATGGAGACATGCTAACCCAGTGCCAACCACTGACCTAAACATTTAAAAGAGGAACACTGTGGCTCATAGTTGAACTTAGACCTATGAACTAGGACAGTGGTCGGCAAACTCATTAATCAACCAATGCTCTTATTTAGAATAATGAAGAAAAATGGGCGTGCTGTTAAAGACATTGAGAGCTAATTAAATGGTGGGGTGGGAAATTTTATAAGAAAGCATTTTTTTTGTTTTGTTTTAAGATGGTAAGATACACTCTGGCATAGCTTTCTTTGTTTAAAAAAGTACATTTCTTTTATTGATTTCAGAGAGGACGGGAGAGGAAGAGAGAGATAGAAACATCAATGATGAGAGAGAAACATTGATTGGCTGCCTCCTGCACACCCTGGGGATCAAACCTGAAACCTGGGACCCTCAGTCTGTAGGTCAATGCTTTATCCACTGAGCCAAACCAGCCGGGGGGGGGTGGGGGGAGAATGGTGAAATATTAAGGGCCAGGATCTTAAAGAAGGAAATTCAGAGGGCTAGCAGTTATTACTGTTTTTCCCTGGAGGCATCTTCTGATTCCATAAAAAAGCAGCTGAAAGGCTGAGCAGGGTAGCAGAGTTTACAATCATCTCCAGGAACCAAGAGAACAGGGAGCTTAGAAAGGCCTCTCTTAGAAAAGAGGTGTGGGTGTCTACACCCACCAGGCTCAGGGTTGGTGCCAGGAATGGCTACACACTAAGAATTAAAAATGACAAGAACCCTCACTGGAGAGGGTCAACCATCACCTAAGGTTGTGGGTTCAATCCCCAGTCAACCAATGAATGCATCACTAAGTGGAGCAGCAAATTGGTTTCTCTCTTTCCCTTCCTCTCATTTCCCCTAAAAAATGAGTAAATAAAAACATTTTTAAAGAGTGAACAAGCCCTAATTGGTTCGACTCAGTGGATAGAGCGTCAGTCTGCGGTCTGCGGACGAAAGGTGCCAGGTTCAATTCCCGTCAAGGGCATGTACCTTGATTGCAGGCACATCCCCAGTAGAGGGCGTGCTGGAGGCAGCTGATCAATGTTTCTAACTCTCTATCCCTCTCCCTTCCTCTCTGTAAAAAAAAGCAATAAAATGCATTAAAAAAAAAAGGAGGACACCTTTCAGGGTGCGTCACACCCATGTGGGCCCTACTTCTGTTCAGGCTGCTCCCTGGCTTGCAATGTCCTGCCTCCCAAACTCCTCTTCATCCTGAAAGGCCCCTTCCCAGTGTTTGCACCAATGGGAACCTCTATTTTCTCAGTCTTTGTTCTCTAAGTACAGCTTGCCTCTGAGCATTTTCTGTCTTTCCTTTTTTACGCAACTCTTCTTCTAACAGTGGGGAAGATTCTTAAGGATAGAATCCACATCTGATTCATCTTTTACTTCACAAAATCTTGCATATGTCTTGGAACATAACAAGGGCTTAATGAAGCTATTTTTTTAAAAAAAACATATTTTATTGATTTTTTACAGAGAGGAAGGGAGAGGGATAGAGAGTTAGAAACATCGATGAGAGAGAGACATCAATCAGCCACCTCCTGCTTGCCCCCACTGGGGACGTGCCCGCAACCAAGGTACATGCCCTTGACCGTAATTGAACCTGGGACCCCTCAGTCCACAGGCCAACGCTCTATCCACTGAGCCAAACCGGCTCCAGCTAATGAAGCTATTTAATTAATTACTTAATTAATTAAATTCCAAAATCTACCTCAGTTAACTCCCAGAAATGACTCTAATGTAGCATGCACAAAAGGCTCACAGAAGCATTACATCAGAAAACCCGGACTCGACCCAGCCTCCTCAATGGCAGAATGGATGAATAAGCTATCATATAGTAGACAATGAAATCTTATCAAGCCATGAAAATGATCAGATACAAATAATATAATCTCATCAGATGTGGAGCAAAAGAGGCCAAATACAAGAGTATCTACTTTCTCCCTCACAGATAACAACTAACCGAGGATGCCAGTGGAGGGGGAAGGGAGTTGTTTCTGGAAAGAGGGAAGAAACACAAAAGTTAAGCACAGGGCTCTCCCTCTAATTAGCAGTGACGTGTGCCCTCTGTGCCTGCCGCCCACCCACAGGGGAAGGTGTGGTCACGAAGCAGTGGCTTAGCGTCCCTAGTGATTTCTGCAAGCCGAGCCCCTTCCAGAGGATCTAGGCGCTATCCTGAGCTCCGCACGCCCCCATGCCCTTTGAGGAGAAGAGCTTGCCGGCCGCCATGCAGCTCCACTGATTCTCCTGGCTTGAACTGGGTCCTTCTGCTAGCCCGCAGGTGCTGCTCTGTTTTGCGCGCAGCTTTCAGGGTATCTTTTGAGGTTTCCTCAGAATGCACAGCCAAAACCAGAATTTAGGGTCCAGAGTGAACTTTAGGACCAAGGCCTGCTCCTGTGGGCAGTACCCTAAAGGTCCCCCAACTCAGCTGGCCCAAACTCCTCCCGATCTGCCCGGGATGCTTGAACCGGATTACCCTTCCACAGGCACCAAGTGCCTCAGTCCAAGTGCCAGGTGCTATGTTGCGCACTAACCACCCATAATCACGTGCTGACTCCCGTGATAGACATCGGCCGTGAGAGGGAGGCCGTGGAACCGGGTGGTTCCACATCCAGGGAAGGAGTGGGAATGGAGATTAAAATTAACTGTTTCATAACATGATGTAATAATACAATGAAATGTTCCCTAAGTTAAATACATGTCACCTTAAGCTGAGAGTTTTGAGGTGTCCCTAAATTCCTGGTTGATTATAAGAAACCTAAGCAAAGAGCCACCTCATCTCGGGGTTTTATTACTTTCTATTCAATTAAGTGGTGGAGGAAGGATGACTGCACAGTCCCTCTGCATTCTGATGACAGCTCAGTGAGCCAGCCTGGCCTATGCGGTGCTGAGCATGAAAGCTGGGCTGGAGGCCTGGCTTCGCAGAACTTGGTTCCATGCCTCTCCTTCCAACTCGCTGCCCCAGGAAGCGGCAGCTGCTGTCCTCGCTTCACACACGAGAAATGAGGAAACCGGAGGAAACCGGAGGCGGGTTCCCATCCTCATGGCCACAGAAGCTGTATAACCCTCATTGACTCGGTCCCTGAGAGTCTGTGCCAGACCTAGTCTGCATGCCAAAGAGATCGAAGTGAGCAGGACAGACAGAAGCCTGGCCTCGAGACACTGCATCCCAGTGCCAAACAGAGCAGCCTGGAAGACAGAATAAATAAGTAATCAGGATCGCATGTAAAATGGAGATGAGCTGCAGAGAGAAGTAAGCCCAGAGCGGGCTCGGGCCTGGCAGTGGCAGGGTTGACATTTCAGGAGGAAAACCTCACTGAGGAACCCTGTGGGTGAGGGAATAAGCCGGGGTGGTGGTGGGGCAGAAGTGGGGAGGAGGGCCTGCAGGCCAGTGTGACTGAAAGGCAGTGAGCAGCAGAGGAAGGGCAGGCAGCCAGGGAGGCATTGAAAACAAAAGGCAGCCTCACTTGTATGGTATTCTTGCCAAAACAGTTCATCTGAATCACACTAGGAAACACCTGACAAACCCAGACGAAAAGCCTCTACAAAGCATCTGACTGTCGCCATAAATGTCCTGCAAGGAGGAGCAGGAATGCAGAGAACGACCGACAGGAGACAGAATGGTTGGAGCACACAGTCTGCCTGGTGAGGCCAGGGCATGCCATCGGCACTGCTGGCTAATGGCACATTTACAAGTGGCCTGTGTACTCCACAGCAACAGCATTAGGTTTTCTAAATTTGATAATTATGATGAAGTAATATGATAAGGAAATATTCCTGTTCTTAAAAGATATGTGCCAACATATTTAGGAGTAAAGGGGCATTACTCTCAAATGGCTCAACAAGCCATCATTAGCATACACTTCCTAGTGCACGCACACACAGGATGTAGAGAGAAAAGGGAATGAAGCAAAGGTGATTAAATGTTAACTGGTGAATTTAGGTGAAGAAATACAAGCATTTTCTTACAATTACTCTGGAGCTCCAATTTTTTTCAAATTATACCTTTAATAAACTAAAACAAGAGTGGTTTCTGCCAGTCTCTACCAGGCCAGCCCCACAAGACCCTGCAAGTGGTTTCCTTAGCCCGAGCCCGTGCCCCCCTGCATCCAGTGACACCCACTAGGGCTGCAGAGCTGCCAGCAGAGCCGGCCACTGAGGGAGAGCTTGCCCCATCATCTCATCTCAGCCTCGATCTTCTTTCACTCTCATTCTCAAACCAAACTCCTGACCCCTCAGCCTGAGCTCAGCCTTCTCACAGGCCCTGGACAAACACTTGTGGGCCTATTCCCTCGCTTCATGCCCAGTGTGCCCTCAGCACCCACCACAATGCCCTCCAAGTCTCCCTGGAGGGGGGCTGCCTGCAAGCGAGACCCCGCAGTGAAGGCAGCAGCCAGTCCTTACCAGGCTTTCAGGTCTCTATGCAGCTTCCAGTGGCCTCACCTTCCCTCCTTCAGACGCCTGTGGCCTTGGTGCTGCCAGAGGGGCCAAGCCACCAAGTAGAGCACAACCTTTCCTCCTGGACATCAGCTGTATTGCCTCTGGAACAATCTGTGGTCTCTGGACTTCAGAACCACAACTTTCTGGTAGAAACCCAAACCCAGGGGCCCCTCTCCTTTTTGCTGCTAATAGCACCCAGTTATGGCCTCCTTACGGCCAGGAAGGACCCCCTCCCACCACACAGAGGTAACTAAGCCTTGGGCTGTGCTCCAGGCCCCGGCAGGTGCTCAGCCCAGTTCCAAATGGCCATGGCAAGCCCCACCACCCAGAGAGGGCAGGACCTGACATCCATGGGCCTGGTCCCTAACCCATGCACCCTCCTCTCCCTCCCCATGCAGATGGGGCCTCCTCACCTTGGCTGTGTCATCCCTGCAGGAACAGGACTAGGAAGGTGAGAGCTGGCCTCAACATCCCCACAGGCAAGTGGCCAGGCGGCTCCGTCGCAGGCCTTTGTGCACAGGCCCCACAGCTATCAGTCAGGGGGATGGGAGTACGCGGCCCGCTGCTGGTCTGGCCACAATTTCCTCACCCAGAGGCTTTCTTGTTGACTGAGAGCTAACGAGGCTGCTGAGAAAGCCACAGTCCTCATCTTGTTGACAGTTCCCACCAATTAAACTGGCCAAGTTTACCTCAAACGGGCCGGGTTCACAGACTCACACCAACTTCACAATTTGGTCCCTTGCTTTCCCCAGCCTAGCAGCTTCATGTGAAGGCAGAGCCAAGAACTTGTCCAGCTCTCTTCATCTCACCAGCAACATGAAGAGACCTACGTGGGGGCCACACCACCTCTATCCTAGACATCCCATTCCAACACACTGTGGGGGTGGGAGGGAGAGTGTGGCTGAGAGGTGGATTGGTAAGTAGGGGGAGGGAGTGCTAGAAAACCCTATTAGGCCTGGGCGTTCTCTGCAAGTTCACATCCACATTTAAGTGCTGCAACTAAAGCACTTTCTTAAGAAACTACTTTGGCTCCAGGTCCGTATCTATACTCCCACATTCCCTCCCTACCCTCTCACACACAGGGCCTGACCTCTTTCTTGTCACCATGGAGGGTAAAGACAGGGACTTTCCTATTATAGCAAATACTTCCAGTCCCTTCAGGCCAGCCCTTCTCGTTTTCCATCCTTTGACTTACTTCCAGTCCCAAGTCTGAAGCTGGGCTGAGCAAAGCACACAAAGAGCTGGATCCGTGAAGGTGGTGGTGCTCTGAACAGAGAACTGAGGTCAAGGTACAGACTTGGCTGAGGGAAGCTTCCCAAAGCTCATTTCCATGCGGACAGTGTTTCTGTAACTTTGGTGGAGGCAGTGTGGTGAGCGGTCTTCAGAATCCAGGCTCAGAGCCCATCTACCTGGGTGGCACTACAGTCTTAGCTGTGACCTGCAGTGAGCACTCAGCCTCTGTGCCCCCTTTCCTCACCTGGAAACAGGGGTAGTAACAACACCGTCTCTTAGGTATGAGGACTAAATAAGTCATGCATTTAGGGCATTTAAAATATAGCATAGCATTTATGAGAACTCCAGGCCAAAGATGACTATGTACATACTATGTAACCTTCCCTCCAACCAGATTGGTGCTTCCTTCAGAACCACTCCCTTATAGCACTCCTCTGTGGTTCCAACAGGAAAAATACAGGCCGTTTTCCAACCGCACTTGCTTATCTTAACCTTTAAAGAGGACCCACCCTCTGACACCTTTTAAAAAAATCTGAAATGGTTTTACCCAACATTAATGCCATCCCTTTACAGTCTGAACATCTTTAAGGATTTCAACCTGTCTTTTATAGGATACTCTCATCTAAAAATAGACATTTATGGGTGACAGAATATGCTACCCCAAAATATGCCACTTTTATTATTCCAGCTAAAGGCAATTTTTCTTCCCCTACAACACATACATGAAACTTTAGATGTTGTGTGTGCAAATTGTCACAAAGGGAAATGTTTCCCCTACTCTTCTAGGCTCTTTGGCTGACCAAATTAAACTGACATAAAACAGATAAATTTAATTGCTCAGAAACTCAATTTCTTTAATATGACCCTCTCTGTCCTAGCCAGTTTGGCTCAGTGGCTAGAACATTGGCCTGCAGCCTGAAGGGTCTGGGGTTCTATTCTGGTCAAGGGCACATGCCCTGGTTGCAAGCTCAGTCTCCAGCAGGAGGCATGCAGAAGGCAACAGATCGATGATTATCTCATCATTGATGTTTCTCTCTCTCTTTTTCCCTTTCCCCTCCTCTATGAAACCAATAAAAATATAAATAAATAAGTATATATATATATATCCCTCTTCTCTTTTCTGTTCATTCACTGCATTCCTTAATCATAAAGCCCTTAGGACACCAGATAATGATCAGCATCAAACTGAGTATGGAGACAAGATAAATGGTGCTGGGCCAAGACCAGTTTGGCTCAGTGGATAGAGCATCGGCCTGCGGACTGAAAGGTCCCAGGTTTGATTCCAGTCGGGGGCATGTACCTTGCTTGTGGGCACAACTCCAGTAGGGGGCGTGCAGGACACGGCTGATCGATGTCTCTCTCTCATTGATGTTTCTGACTTTCTATCCCTCTCCCTTCCTCTCTGTAAAAAATTAATAAAATATATATTTTTTAAAAAAAGATAAATGGTGCTGGGAAAACTGGCTACAATCGAAAAGACTGTCCAACCTATGAGGGAAGGCAGGGGGTGAGGGGGTAAGAGATCAACCAAAGGACTTGTGTGCATGCATATGAGCATAATCAATGGACACAGACAGTAGTAGGGTAAGGGCATGTGCTGGGGGATGGGGGTGGCTGGAGAGAGGTCAATGGTGGGAAAAGGAGACTTATGTAATACTTTAAACAATAAAGAATTTTTTAAAAAAGTAAGAAAAAATGGCCTCAGATTGTTAGCTGTGTGATCAAGAATAAACCCCAAGGAGCATTAAAAATGGCAGCAGGGTAAGTGGATGCTACACAGACAACTGCTCAGAATCAAACTGATATTACACCTAAAATACAACAGTAAAAACCATCCTGAACAATCCACTGAAGGCTAGCTGGAGAAAACCCTGATATCCAGGACTGAAAGTGGAGACACATAGAGACTGGAAGGAGGGGCAGAGGCATGAAAGGGCTGGCCAGACTCCTACAGAAAGCAGCTCAAGTCCAAGAGCAATATCTTAGCCGTGAAGGGTTGTCACTGAGAACTCTGGGGTGTAACAGAGAGAACCAGAACTGAGAAGGTTGCTCACATAACATCTGGATGTGAAAAGCAGCAGGGTTGCTGTCTGCCAGGGAGAGACAGATAGAAATTCAGGCACCAGACCCCAAATAGCTGCAGCAATCTTGAGAAAGAGACCAAAGTTGGAGGGATCACAATACCAGATATCAAGCTATATTACAAAGCCACTGTCTTCAGAACTGCCTGGTATTGGCACAAGAACAGACATATAAACCAATGGAACAGAACAGAGAACCCAGAAATCAACCCAAGCCATTATACACAAACTAGATGCCCAGTGCACAAATTTATGTACCAGTGGGATCGGGCTGAAACTGGTTCTCCAACATTCCCTGAGGGGTTTTGGATTGCAAGAGGGCTCAGGCCCGTGCACATTTGGGGCTGGGGAGGGATGAGTGAGGTTGGCCAATGGGGGAGAGAACTTGGGAGGGCTACGGGGCATGTCCAGCCCATCTCACTTAGTCCCAATAGGCCAGACCCAGCAGCAAGCTAACCCACCAGTTGGAGCGTCTGCCCTTGGTGGTCAGTGCACATCAGAGTGAGCAATTGAGCTGCCTTATCATAAACTTTGATTGGTTGAATGGACAACCAGATACTTAGCATATTAGGCTTTCATTATATAGGATAATATTTGACAAAGGAGGCAAGAGCATACAATGGAGACAAGATAGCCTTTTCAATAAATGGTGCTGGGAAAATTGGACAGATGAATGCAAAAAAGTAAAACTGACCACAAACTTACACCATACACAAAAATAAACTCAAAATGGATGAAGGACCTAAGCACAAGATGAAAAACCATGAAAATCTTGGAAGAATCCATAGGCAGCAAAATATCAGACGTATATTGTAGCAATATCTCCACTGGTACAGCTCTTAGGGCAATGAAAACTAAGGAGAAAATAAGCAAATTGGACTACATCAAAATAAAAAGCTTTTGCACAGCAAAAGAAACCATCAACAAACAAGAAAGCCCACTGAAAGGAAATGGACTCCCCTCCATCTTGTCCTGTAGGGCTGGGACTCCTGCCTAAACCCCTCCCCTGTCTGGGAGTGGCCACAGGTGTGCCAGCAATGTTCTTAACTTCCCCGACCCTCACCTGAAAGGACCAATGAAGTTCCAGGGACACAGCTAAGGTCCTAATTAGGTTTAACCACGGAAAGACCCCAATTCAAGTGACCAATCTCTGTAACCCTCATCACTTTCCCAAGCCCCCTAATTATCCTACCGCATAAAACTCATTGTTCCCTCCCGGCTCGCTCTCTCGGCTCACTGCTGTGCCAGAAAGAGGCTGAGAGCCAAACCCGGGTTTGAATAAAGACTCTTTGCTTTTGCATCGGAAAAGGCTCCTTAGTGGTGGATTATTAGGGACCCTGAACTCTGGGCACAACACCCACCATATAGGAGAACATATTTGCCAATCTTATCACTGATAAAGGTTTTATCTCCAACATCTACAGGCAACTTATACAACTTAATAAAAGGAAGATAAATGATCCAATAAAAAAAAGGGGGGGGCAATGACCTAAATAGACACTTTTTGAAAGAGGACATAAAGAAGGCCAAGAGACATATGAAAACATGCTCAAAGTCACTAATCATCCAAGAGATGCAAATCAAAAGGACAATGAGGTACCATCTCACATCTGTCAGAATGGCTAATTATCATCAACAAATCAACAAACAAGTGCTGGAGAGGATGTGAGAAAAAGGAACCCTCCTTCACAGCTGGTAAGAATGCAGACTGGTGCACCCACTGTGAACAGTATGGAGTTTCCTCAAAAAACTAAAAATGGGACCTCACACGAATATCCGACCAGGAAGACCCCACCGGATGCGGCGACCTCCCTCTGCCCCCCCCCCCCCGCTGGCCCCCCTCGCCTCCCCGCTCCCCGGCCTCGGGAAGTTATCTGGCGCTCCAAGCTTCTGCACACAGACCTATTTACCTAAGGGAGAAGGAAACCCAAGTACAGGCGATTTCCCTCATTAATGGAAAATTCAAGGAAAGTCGGTAGCGAGGAAAGCGAGCGGATCCCAGTGAGCAGAGGGTTCGGCTCCCACGGGCCCCCACCCACCCCAGCCTCGGGGCGAGGGAGGAAGGAAGAGCTCCGGATGGAGGGCACGGTGACCCGCGGAGAAGGAAAGGCAGCCTTTCCTCCTGGGCCGCCGGGGGGGCCGGAGGGAACTGCAAAGAGCGGTTTCTCTCCTCTTTTCCTGCCCCACCCATTCGGCCGGCCCCCACCCAACCCCCACCCGCCGGCCTCTGCAGCGCCCTCCGCGCGCCGCTCTGAGGCTTCCGGCCGCCGCGTCTCTCGGTGGGTCTGCGGTCTCTGCGGGTCCCGCCCCCTCGAGTTCAAAAGGACGCGTGGAGCGGCGCCGGCCCTGCCCCGCAGCCCTTTCGACTGGTAAGATCTGCTCCTTTCTCAAGGAGGCCATCGCTTGCGGCAATGACCAGCCTCCCAATCACAGCTCCAGGTCCTCCAGGTGCCCATCCACTTGCGGCAATGACCAGCCTCCCAACCACGCCTTCTCCGGGAGGACTGATCTCCACGATTCGGCAGGTCACGGAGGCCCTGTCGCCAGAAGCTGAAGCCAGCACAGCACTCATTGCAGTTGTTATCACCGTGGTCTTCCTCACCCTGCTCTCAGTCGTGATTATGATCTTCTTTTACCTGTACAAGAACAAAGGCAGCTATGTCACCTATGAACCTGCAGGAGAGCCCAGCACCATCCTTCAGATGGAGTGACTCAGCCAAGGGCAGGGAGAAGGAGGAATATTTCATCTGATTCCCAGGCCCCACAGAGCTTATCCAGTGCTAATGCAATGACTATTTAATTTATTAGGTGAAAGTTTTATCTGAAGCCAGTGAGCAGCATTGACTGGTATGGGCAAACCTGAGCTCCTTCTAGGAGGCCCAAATCCAGTATCACTGACGGTAGGGACCAGGGATGTGGAGAAAGCTGCTATGTCTTTAGACAGCAGTGTTTATGACTGACCAATAAGGTAGGGCTATAGCAGGCAACATTTCAGTATGTGCCCAGTCATCTTCAGGTTTTTTTCACAGGTCAAAGGGGAGGAGTTAGGGTCACTGGCTGCTCCTCTGTTCCTTACCTAGTGACAGCCCCAGTGGAGGTAGTGTCCACAGAAGTTCTTCCCAGAGGCTGATACCACAATAAAAAGCCACGCCATGAGGGGTAGGAGACTATATAGATACCTCCTAGTGAATGTGCAACGTCCCCTAATCTGAGCCTATCCTTTCCCTATTTCCCAGCCTCATACTTAATGCTATTTTTATCAGAATTAAAATTTTTCATTAAGAAATAAAAATAAAATAAAAACCTAAAAATGGAACTCCCATTTGACCCAGTAATACCACTTCTAGGAATATATCCCAAGAAACTAGAAACACCAATCAAAGGATATATGCACCCCAATGTTCATAGCAGCACAATTTACAATAGCCAAGATTTGGAAACAGCCTAAGTGCCCATCATTGGATTAAAAAACTGTGGTACATCTACACAATGAAATACTATGCTGCTATAAAAAAAAGAATGAATTCTTACCATTTGTATCAGCATGGATGGAACTGGAGAGCATCATGCTAAGCAAAATAGGCCTGTCAGAAAAAGATATCAAATGATCTCACTCAGGTATAGAATATAATGAACAACATAAACTGATGAACAAAAATAGAGCCAGAGAAAAAAAAATACCTTAAAATAGAAATAATCCTGCTATTTGCAGATTTTTAATGTTTCCTACAACTTTTGTGCTATCATACTATGTTAGTATAGTTTTGGTAATATATTTATACATAAAATCCTTTTTCCTCTTGAAATATTTATGTTTATCATATATTAAGATTTTTCTTGAATAATTGCTATTCATTGTATGTAACATCATGTTTAAAATAGTTTTTCTTGAGATATTAAGGTTTATTGCATGTAACTTATATTTAAGATCGTGTTTTGTTTTTAATATATTTTTATTGATTTTTTACAGAGAGGAAGGGAGAAAGTCAGAAACATCAATGAGAGAGACATCGATCAGCTGCCTCCTGCACGCCCCACTGTGGAGATGTGCCCGCAAGCAAGGTACATGCCCCCAACTGGAATCGAACCCGGGACCTTTCAGTTCGCAGGCTGACGCTTTATCCACTGAGCCAAACCGGTCTCAGCAAGATTGTGTGTTTTTTTAAATATTAAAAAAAAGAAAATGATAACAACAAAGATATCATCAACGGAGGGGGTGGGAGGGAAATTCAGGCACCCTCTTAAAGAGCTAACACACAAATTTCATGTGCAGCCACTAACCCTGCACTCCAGCAAAGGGAGGGCAGAGTGGACTTGAGCTGTGTGAGCAGAAGCCAGAGATGGGGGGGGCTCTAGGGTTAGAACGTGGAGGGCAGATACCCTGGTTTCTATGCTGAGTCATTCCCGCATGCTGCAGAGGACAACTCTCTCAGGCAGACCTTTGCTATCCAGGCGGTTTTAAGACAGTTGCCCCACCCTATTGAAAAACCTCAAGTTTAAACTGTGGACAATTGCCTTCGGCTACTCAAGACTGAATACAATCATTGTGCAGGCAATCTAGAGGCTGTGAATTATTGCCTGATCTTTGCCTACCTAATACATAATCAAAAACCCAAAAGGCAGCCAAAATGGGGAGATAAAAAACCAACCCCCAAATGAAAGAATTAGAGAATTTTCCAGATGAAAAACTAAATGAAATGGAGATCATAAATTTATCAGGCAGATGAACCGCTTCATCAGTGCTGTTCACCTGCCCCTGGTTCACCCATGTCTCTCCACTTGTCCCACAATACCAGTGAGCCTGCTGGGACCTAGAGTCTGCAGAAGTAGACGAGAGGCTGAAGTATGCTGCAGGTCAAATACTCCAGGGTGAAGGTCAATAAGCTAGACAAAGTACTGACACCCACTTAGAACTGGCCCAGTGGTATTTCATGGGATGGCCTTGATCCAAGTAAACTCTACACCCTGATCTTTTTTTAAAATATATATACTAGAGGCCCAATATACAAAATTTGTGCTCAGGGGATGGTGGTTTTCTCAGATTGACCTGCACCCTCTCCAATCCAGGAGCCCTCAGAGAATGTCCTACTGACAGTACAGCTTAGGCCCGTTCCCCATGGTTTGCTGCTCTCTGCTGCTCCACACCACAGCGATGGGCAAACAGGCCTTGCTGGGTGCTGCCTGTAGGCCCATTTGCCTGCTCACAGGTCACCGCAGCTACAGCCAAGCAGGCCCTGCTGTCTGCTGTCAAGCTACACAGCCATCCTTGCTTCTCAGGGCTGACAATAATCCCAGAAGCCTGTGGGCATAGCTTGGCATGGCCACCCTCCCCTCCCAGGGCAGCGATGGTCCTGGGAGGCTGTGGGTTTGGCGCCCATCCCCAGAACCCAGGCTGCTTGGTGTCTGTGTATGCAAATCAACCCACCATTTGGGTTGGGTTGATTTGCATACTCATTCCTGACTGGCTGGTGGGTCAATTTGCATCTTTCTCTTATTAGTGTAGATTTTTGATTTCAGAGAGGAAGGGAGAGGAAAAGAGGAACATCAATGATGAGAGAATCATTGATTAGCTGCCTCCTGCACACCCCTACTGGGGATTGAGCCCACAATCCCAGCATGTGTCCTTGACTGGAACTAAACCTGGGACCCTTCAGTCCACAGGCTGATGCTCTATCCACTGAGCCAAACCAGCTAGGGCTACATCTTGATCTTGACAGACCCAGATGCTCCAAGCAGAAAAGACCCCACATTTAGGGAATGGCACCATGTCAACATGAAGGGCAACATCAGCATTGGCACCGTTTCTGATTATGTGGGCTCTGGGCCTCCTAAGGGAACAGCCTTCACTGCTGTACATGGCTGATTGATGAGCAGGCCAACTCACTCAAGTGTGATGAGTCCATTCTCAGCAATTGATCTGGAGACCACCATGGCATCTTTCTGCAAAAAGTACAAGCTCAGGATCCCAGTGGCCGGCACATGTTACCAAGCAGAATGGGATGACTATGTACCCAACCTCTATGAGCCGCTGGCTGCAAAGTAGGGGAAAGCCAAGAGACAGGTATGGCCCCGGGGATCCCAAGCAGTGTTCTCAAGTTCAGTGATGCATGTTGATTTCTCCTCTTCCCTGTTCCCACTCTTGCAAGCAAGACCTGAGCAGACAGAGCTGTGGGGTGACTTTTCCTTCTGTCTGTCCTTTATCATTGTACAGGGTTGCACATCTAGATTTATGCTTTGATCAAATTTGAACTCCATTTTGGGAAGGCTATTTTGGGACTGTGATGTAGTCATCAAATTGTTAATATAAGAATAATAACCCAGAATTTAAAGGCATATCCTCTGAAGAGCAGTATACAGTTCATTACCTACAAGGGATCTGATTGTCAGCTGATTTCTCAACAGAAACTATGCAGGCCAGACGGGAGTGGCAAGAAATATTCAACATGATGAAAAGCAAGAACCTACAACCAAGATTACTCTACCCAGCAAAGCTTATCATTCAGAATTGAAGGGCAGATAAAGAGCTTCACAGATAAGAAAAAACTAAAGAAGTTCATCAGCACCAAACTAATATTATATCAAATGCTGAAAGGTACTCTTTAGGAAAAGGAAGAAGAAAACGGTAAAGGTAAAAATTATGAACAAATACATACCTATCAACAAGTGAATCTAAAAATTAAGTAAATTGAAAATCTGATGATCAGAATAAATTTGTGAATATAATGGAATTAGGGACACAGAAAGGGAGTGGACTGATAATTCCCAGGAGGGAAAAGTAAGAGGGGTATGCAGGGAGAGACTGGACAAAAATCATACACCTATGGATGAGGACAATGGGAGGGCTGTAAGGGTAGAGGGTGGGGTGGGAGCCAGGTAGAGGGGAGCTATTGGAGGAAAAAGAGGAACAATTGTAATAATCTGAACAATAAAGATTTTTACCCAGATACCTCATAATTAAATGCTAAAAATTAAAGACAAAGAGAGAATTTTAAAGGCAGCAAGAGAAAAGCAAACCGTTACCTATAAAGGAGTTCCCATAAGGCTGACACATGATTTCATATCAGAAACTCTACAGGCTAGAAGGCAATGACATTAATACTCAAGGTAATGGGAAGCAAGAATTTGAAATGAAGATTACTACATCCAGCAGCAAGAATCATTCAAAATAGATGGTCAGCCCTAGATGGTTTGGCTAAGTGGATGGAGTGTCAACCTGCAGATTGAAAGGTCCCAGGTTTGATTCCGGTCAAGGGCATATACATGGGTTGTGGGCTGGATCTTCAGTAGGGGCATCCCGGAGACAGCCTATCAATAATTCTCTCTCATCATTGATGATGTTTCTAACTCTCTTCTTTTCCCTTCCTCTCTGAAATTCAATAACAAATATATTAAAAAATAAATAAGTGGTCATACCTTCCTGTTTCCTTTCCCCTCAGAGGTCATAAAAATAAAAAAATAGATGGTCAAATAAAGAGTTCCCCACACACAAAAGAAATATGACTAAAGGAGTTTATCACAACCTAGCCAGGATTATAAGAAATTCTAAAGCGACTACTGTAATGAGAAGAAGAGAGATAGAGAAACCTAGGCATATATAATTAAAATGGCAACAAATAAATACCAATGAATAATATCCTTGCCCAGCTGGCATGGCTTACTAGTTGAGTATCGACCTATGAACTGGGAGATCACAGTTCAATTCCCAGTCAGGGCAGATGTCCAGGTTGTGGGCTCAATCCCCAGAGTGGGGCATGCAGGAGGCAGCTAATCAAAGATTGTCTCTCATCATTAATGTTTCCATCTCTCCTTCACTCTTTTGACTTCTCTGAAACCAATAATAAAAATATTTTTTAGCCAAACCTGTTTGGCTCAGTGGATAGTGTCAGCCTACAGACTGAAAGGTCTCAGGTTCGATTCCGGTCAAGGGCATGTACCTTGGTTGCGGGCACATTCCAGTAGGGGGTGTGCAGGAAGCCGCTAATGGGTGTTTCTCATCGATGTTTCTAACTCTGTATCTCTCTCCCTTCCTCTCTGTCAAAAAATCAATAAAATATATTTAAAATATATATACATATATATTTTAAATAATAATAACCTTAAATGTTAATGGATTAAAAGCTCTAATCAAAAGGCAGAAGGTAGCTCAATGGATACAAAACCATGATTCAACTATATGCTGCCTACAAGAGACACACTCAGAACAAAAGACTCACACAGGATTAGAGTGAAGAGATGGAAAAAAACTTTGCATGCAAATGGAAAAGAGAAGAAAGCTGGGCTAGCAATACTCATATCCAACAAAATAGACTTCAAAATGAATGTTATCAAAGACACAACAAATGTCACTACATAATACTATATAATCCAACAATATGATATAACACTGGTAAACATATATCCACCTAAATATATATTAAAAAAAAAATTCTGGAGGATATTAAGGGAAAGATCAACAATAATACAGTAATAGTAGGGACTTTAATACCCATTGACTTCACTGGATAGATCTTCCAGACTAAAAATTAACAAGGAAATAGTGACCCTAAAGGATACATTGGATCAGATGGATTTAGTTGACATTTATAGAACATTTCACCCCAAAGCTGCAGAATATACACTCTTCTCAAGTGCACATTGACCATTCACAAAAACAGACCACATGTTAGGTCACAAAACAAGCCTCTACAAATTCAAGAAGACTGGAATCATATCAAGCATCTTCTCAAATCAGAGTGGAATGAAATTAGAAATCAACTATAGTAAAAACACCTCAAAACATTTAGACACATAGAGGCTAAATAGCATGTTATTAAACAGTGAGTAGATTATCAATGAGATCAAGAAAGAAATAAAAAACTTCCTATAAACAAATGAACCCCAAATCTTTGGGACCCAGCAAAAGCAGTCCTGAGAGGAAAGTTCATAGCACTACAGGCCTACCTCTAAAAACAAACAACAAGAGAAATTAATAATAAAGTATTTAACCCTACAACTAGAAAGAGAACAAGAAAAACCCAGAGTAGAAGGAAGGATATAATATAGAGCAGAAATTGCTGAAACTGGTTTGGCTCAGTGGATAGAGCATTGGCCTGCAGACTGAGGGGTCCCGGGTTCGATTCGGGTTTGGGGCATGTACCTTGGTTGCGGGTACATCTCCAGTGTGGGGCGTGCAGGAGGCAGCTGATCAATGTCTCTCTCTCATCAACGTTTCTAACTCTCTATCCCTCTCCCTTCCTCTCTGTAAAAATATATATTTAAAAAAAAAGATTAGAGCAGAAATAAATGACATAGATAAAAAAAAAAAAATCTATGAAACTAAGAGCTAGGTCTTTGAAAACATAAACAAGATTGATGAAGTGTTAGCCAGACTCATCAAGAAACAAAGAGACATAATCCTCCCCCTAGAGGTGGGCTCCCACCTGGCCCCCAATATTCCTTAATTAATACATCCTTTTCTAAGTCTCTTTCACTTGTGTGCAGATTCCTTCAGAACCCAAATCCTTAACCACTCAGGACTTGAAAGGGGTTCCCGCAACTGGTTCCTGCCTGAACGTGGAATGTCTAGAGGAGATGATATTTTTGCCTAGACTCTAGGCCCTAGAGGGAAGGAGGAAAAATACACCGAGAAATGGTGTGGAAAATTCACCGAAAAAAGAGAATTTTTCCAAACCTGGGTGGATTCCTGCTAGAAATATTAAACTGCAACAGGGATCCAAGAAAGAAACTAGCCAGACTAATGAGGACCTTGCACCTGGAGCCACACAATGCTGCTGCAGACAATCAATTACCTCAGCCACAGAGAGCAGTGACTTCAAGCAATCCACTGAAGATGAAGAGTAGGAGGAGGACGAGACGAACAACAAACAGCCCGGAGGACACCTGGGGCATGGTAAAGAAGACGGTGCAGAAAGTTGAGTGAATTTGTGAGAAAACATCTCCAAGACCATGTGGACTCCTGTAGCAGAGAGTAATTGACAGGACTGCTCTAGCCACGAAGACAAGAGGAGAAACAGACCAGAGATGGAAGATGGTGAAGACACCTTGCCATGCTAGCAGTCAGCAGCTGTGCATCGCTACAGGATGCCTAGGACCAAATCAGAAAGAGTTAGACCTGCTTTGCCACCATTTGTCCACCATCCAGAACTGAAATGTACATAAAAGAAACTATTTGACATTGAAATTGTTGGTGTGCTCGCTTGGGCAGCACATATACTAAAATTGGAACGATACAGAGAAGACTAGAATGACCCTTGTGCAAGGATGACATGCAAAATCGTGAAGTATTCCATATTTAAAAACAAAACAAAACAAAAAAACTGTTGGCCCAGAAAGAAACTTCCTACAGACTGATTCATTTGCCTCTCAGCATAACCATTATTGCTTGTGTCATTTTCTGTTGTTATGTTTATTTCTACTCTGTAGATACAAGATTTTTTAAAGAAAAGAAACAGGGGAGATGTTGGAAACCACCCATTGCCTTCACTAGCAGAGAGGTATGGACAAGGAACCTGGAAGGCTGGTTAACCTTGGAAGCTCTGAAAGGCCAGAGCCAATCACTCACTGTCTAATTGAGACAATGATAGCTGAAGCAACTTCCACCTGTCAATCTTATGTAAATCCTTGCTGATTGGGTGGATCCTAAACCTTAATAAAAGGGACTGCAAGGACAGAGCACGTGGTAGTTCCTCTCCCTTCCTCTCTGTAAAAGTCAATAAAATATATATATTACAAAAAAAAAAAAATAGGGGAGAACCAAGATGGTGGCATAAGATAAACATCTGTACATGCTGTCTCTCACAACCACACCAAAACTACAACTAAAAGACAAAACTATTCCCCAGAACCATAGGAAAGCTGGTGGAGTGGAATTTCTACAACTGGGAGAGAAAAAAGTGCATCCAGACCTGGTAGGACATGCAGAGGATCAGAAAGGCAGAGGTACAGAAACGCACGAGAATTGGGCTGGCATGCGCTGTTTTTTTCAATTGGGAGGGGGTTACAAATTCCCGACTCTCTGAACTCCAGTTTCTGGCAAGATTCTGGGGACCCAGACTCATACAGGGAGAAACTGGACTGTCTGCCATCAGGTCAGAAAGGAAGGGTGGCTCTCTCGCAGAGATGCACACTGGAATCATTGTTTACTGCACTAGGGCGCGGGACACAGGACACTGAACAGAATGGTAGAGAGGGCTGAAGGGCAGCCATTGCCATTTGGCACGCCCTAGCCTAGAGATTCCCTGAGACCCCGCCCCACCCAACTTACAAACCCACCCAGCTCCACAGCAATTTTTTTAAAATATATTTTTTTATTGATTTTTCACAGAGAGGAAAGGAGATAGAAAATCAGGAACATCGATGAGAGAGAGACATCGATTAGCTGCCTCCTGCACGCCCCACAGTGGAGATGTGCCCACAAGCAAGGTATATGCCCCCAACCGGAACTGAACCCGGGACCTTTCAGTCCGCAAGCCGACGCTCTATCTACTGCGCCAAACCAGTCTTGGCTCCACAGCGACTTTTGCGTTTGAATGGCCTGCCCTCTGGCAGCTTAACCTAACAAATTGCAACTGGGTCAGACAACTCCAAAACTTCCAAACTCCAAGCAAAGAGGAGAAATCAACTCTAAAATTTCCAAATTCCACCAAAGAGGAGAAATCAACTCCAAAACTTCCAAACTCCAAGCAAAGAGGAGAAATCTGCAGAGCTCCCTGTTGCTCCTGGTGGGTGGCCTCAGACACTAGCTCATTTGTACCTCCTTGGAGATCCAGGAACCAGTGTACTTAGAGGTCAGTGTGAGACGACACCAGATTTCAACTTCTCACATAAATAAGTGACACACTCAAGAGGCAGACTCGGTGAGCACCAAAGCCCCACTGAAGCAAGTTCTACCCCATAGGGTGTCTCCAGCACAGTAGTTTTTCCATTAATAGACATAGTTAATCCTCAGTCAATTGGCCTGGAAGTCAATTTCTTCCAATATACCAATAGCAATCAAGGCTTAACTACAATAAGACTATGAACCCAGCCCACAAAGGGGTGCACCAAGAGTGTCTACCTCAGGTGATTGGAGAGGCAGTGCTACTGGGCCATAAGGACAACTAGCACACAAAGCCACTCCATCAACACCAGGAAGCAGCCAAAATGTGGAGACCAAGAAACATGTCATGAATGAAAGAAATGGAGGAAAATAAAGGACTGGACATAAGAGTTCAAAACCACATTTATAAGGTTACTCAAGAATGTTCTACAACCGCAGACAAACTTATTGAGAAACTTAGTGAGACCTTCAAGGATCTCAATGCCAAAGAAAATGGAAAAGGACCAGTCAGAAATTAAGCATCCACTGTCTGAAATAAAGAATAATATATAGAAATCCAATAGCAGACTAAAGGACCCCAAGAATCAAATCAAAGATCTGAAATATGAGGAAGCAAAAAACACCCTAACGGAAAAACAAAAAGAAAAAAAAGAGTCCAAAAATGTGAAGATAGTGTAAGGAGCCTCTGGGACAACTTCAAGCATACCAACATCAGAATTATGGGAGTGTCACAAGAAGAGAGAGAGCAAAATACTGAAAACCTATTTGAAGAAATAATGACTGAAAACTTTCCCTACCTGGTGAAAGAAATGGACTTACAAGTCCAGGAAGCGCACAGAACACCAAACAAAAAGAATCCAAAGAGGACCACACCAAGACACATCATAATTAAAATGCCAAGGGCAAAAGTCAATGCCAAGGGCACTCCCATATGGCCTGCATCATTTCTGTTGCGAAATCAGCTGACAGTCATATGGGTGCTCCCTTGTAGGTAATGAACTGTTTTTCTCTTGCTGCTTTTAATATTCTCTTCTTGTCGTTTGCTCTTGGTATTTTAATTATGATGTGTCTTGGTATGGTCCTCTTTGGATTTCTTTTATGTGGGGTTCTGTGCGCTCCCAGGACTTGTAAGTCTATTTCTTTTACCAGTTGTGGGAAGTTTTCAGTCATTATTTCTTTAAATAGGTTTTCAGTATCTTGCTCTCTCTCTTCTCTGGCACCCCCACAATTCTGATGTTGGTACGCTTGAAGCTGTCCCAGAGGCTCCTTACATTATTTTCACATTTTTTGATTCTTTTCTCTTCTTGCTTTTCCAGTTGAACGTTTTCTGCTTCTTTATATTTCAAATTTTTGACTTGATTCTTGCCTTCCTCTAGTCTGCTGTTAGGACTTTGTATAATATTTTTTATCTCAGTCAGTGTCTCTAGTTGGTCCTTTTTTATCTCCTCTAGGCTCTCGCCAAATTTATCCAACTTTTCTAGCATATTCTTGAAAAACCTTATAAGCGTGGTTTTGAACTCTATATCCAGTAGTGTGTTTTTTTTTTCCTCCATTTCTTTTGTTTGTGATCCCTTCCCTTGTCTCAGCATTTTCACTATGCCGGGAGAACTTTTGTGTTGGATTCAGCCTTATGATACCAGACTTGCAAAACCGAAGAAGCCTCTGTTGAGCTTGGGATGGGTGGAGTCTCAGGGCTTAAGGGACTGCCTTGCCTTCCAGTCGGCCCTGCCCTCCATGGCCCCTGAGTCTCACATGACTGGGTAATCGCTGGAGTGGTCCTTGTGCATACACGCCCGCAGTGCCTCTAGATCACTGCCTTTCAGGCTCCCCTGCACTCCAGGACCACACGAGTCTAGGTCCCCAGGGTTTCACCTGAAACAAGGGCTTAGTGGAATCAGAAGTGGCACAGTTGGGAGGGTCTGTCTCCCGCCCACTCGCGAAAGCCAGTGGCACAATCAGCAATCTGTCCTCTGTGCAGTGCCGTGCGCACCACCAGAACTCTGATCATTTGCGACTCCCCTAAATTTCTGTGCACCTCTCCCTTTTCACGGTCCAAACTCCCCCCGTATGAGTTTCGGCTGTATCTGGGGTTTAGTGTCGTAAGATAAGGGGTTCAATGCCATTGGGAGTCTCCGTTTCCCTCCCACCAGAGAAAGCCAGCCAGGTACTCCGGCACCCTCCCTCTCAGCGCTCGCGTCTCCGTACCTCAACTTTTTGCAGCTCCTCTGGGTTTCTGTGAGCCCCTCTCTTTCCTTCTAGCTGTAGCACTTCCACTCAGCCAGCTTTCCTGTGGTTCTGGATGATGTCCATTCTGTCTTTTAGTTGTAATTTTGAAATTGTTTTGTGAGGCAGCACCATCTTGGATTCCCCCAGGGCAAAATTTTTTTTTAATATATTTTTATTGATTTTTTACAGAGAGGAAGGGAGAGGGATAGAAAGTTAGATACTTCGATGAGAGAGAGACATTGATCAGCTGCCTTCTGCACACCCCACACTGGAGATGTGCCCGCAACCAAGGTACATGCCCTTGACCGGAATCGAATCTGGGACCTTTCAGTCTGCAGGCCGACGCTCTGTCCATTGAGCCAAACTGGTTTCGGCCAGGGCAAATTTCTTAATCAGTAAGACTATCAGCAGGATTTTGAAGGACACAATTCTTTAAATGTATCACTTTAGGATTTAAATAAACTCAATGTGAACAACTTATTTAAAAAATTGGTTTTGACATTCCACAAATTGACATGTTTTCCCAGTCAAAGGGGCTGTTGCAGCCAGAGATGAATTCCAAGGCGGTAACAGTTGACTCCCACCAGTGGATCCCAGACCGGCCCTTCCCTCACTCCCAATTTTTCCTATAGGACGCAAATCCGAAACCTGCTTCACATTCCTCCTGAATGTGTCCTGATCTCTCCTTTCACTGATTAATCAGATTTTATTTCCGTCTGGACTTCTTATTGGAGCGTGACAGTTACCTGGTGGTTATTTGTTTTTCCTTTTGGAACCCATTCCGTGAAGGACTTCCAAGTAAGGCAGCAGGACTGGCGGAGTGATGCTCGCTGTCCCCACAAACCGGCACACACACTGCTAGGGAAGCCGTATTTGCTAGTTATACCACAGACCAGGGCTGGTGGGGGCGGGAGGAAACAGTCATTTAAGGCAAAGAAGAATCAGAGGGGGAGAAAGGCGAGGCTGGGCAGGCCTGCCCGCTCCCTCATACACACAGCTGCCTGCCGCCCCAGGCGGTCTCTTCCTGACCGAGCACCCACAGGTGAGGCCCCAGGGGCTCCCTTCCTGGGGGAGGCACAGCTCTCTGACGGCGTGAGAACGACTGGGCTGAGGCCCTTTCCTGCAGCCCCGCGGTCTGTGCAGGGGTGAGAAGACCCCCAGCCTCCCTGGGGAGCCCTCGGCAGCCAGTGGGGCCGCCACAAAGAGCTGGGAGGAGAGGCCAGGTCCCAGGAGCTCCACCTCGAGAGGACGGGTGGAGGCCGCTGGGCATTCCCTGTTGGTACAAAGGAGCCGAAGAACCGCACTGCCCACTCACAGCAGAAGCTTCCGAGACCCAAGGTTTTATTTCCAGCCACATCCGAACACTCAAACACAACCTCAGCGAAGAGCCAGGAAGCCCGAACACGCTCTTCTGCCCGCCCGCCCCGGGGCCCACAAGGCGCTGCCACCCACGGACAGGGTGGGCGCAGCCACAGCTCCAGCTTCTATCTAGTCCAGGGCCGTGGCGCCAGGACTCCGCTTCGCACCACGCAAGCTTGGAGGCTCCGTACTACAACCAGGCCCGCTACTCCAGACACACGGAGGTCCTTCTGTTTGTGTGCACTTTAGTGGGAGGAGGGGCACAAAGGCGGAGGAACTGATGCCGGCCAACCACCCTTGAGCAGCAGCATGCAGCCCCCAGACCTTGGGGCTGTCCTCCGTAGAGAAAGGAGCCGAGGGTCCCTTGGCTCCCGCATCTCCAGGGACAGGAAGCTGCGGGCAGGGCCAGGCTCCTGCTGGAACCACAGGGCCAGAGAAGGCTGTCCCAGGGGCCTCACAGTGTGGGAAGGAGGGGAGGGTGTGGGGGCCAAGCTGATATTAAAAACATATCCCAGTGACGACAGAGGGGGCCACGGGGCTGGAAGATGCCAGGCCTCCTGGGTACGGCGCTTCCGGGCCAGAGTCCACAGCACCCGAGGAAGGTGGCAGTGAGACCAAGGAGGCTCACACCAGGAAGGATGAGGTCTGTCTGAACTCCCCCTGTAAAAATGAAACCCCATAAATCTTTCCAGTCTTCTCCTCCCCCTCCCCTTCCTCTTTCTCCTCCTACCTCTACTCTCTGCCCTCTCCTCCTCCTCCTCCTTTTGGGTAATCCTCACGGAGGATATTTTCCCATTAATTTTTAGAGAGAATGGAGGGGAGGTTAGAAAGGGGGAGAGAGAGAGAGGCATCATTGGTTGCCTCCTACCCAGGCCCCACCCAGGCCAGGGATCCTGCAACCAAAGTACACGGCCTTGACTGAAATTGAACCCAGGACCCTTTAGGCGGTGAGCTGATGCTCTATCCACCGAGCCACACCGGCCAGGGCCCTCTCATCATCTTCAGTTCACACACTGAACACCCAGGCCCCAGAGCCCCCTCCCCCTGCGACACTTGCCTCACTCCGAGCGGTGGGCTGGCTGTAAATGACCTTCTTGCTCTCAGTCCTGCAGAAGAGGAACAGTCAGACCCGAGCCCCTCTCCTTGCTAACCTTTCAGGTCAGAACTGAGAATCTGACAGAATCACGAGGTCTCAGTGGAGACGAGGGGCAGAGGGGAAAGGATAGCGCAGGCTGCAGTGAGCCAGAGCAGCTATCTCCCTGCCAGGCTTGGCCTCCACTTCCACCCCTACCCCTGGGCCCCTCTCGGCATCAAACCACACGCATCATGTTCTCCACCTAGAAGAGCCCGGCACAGCACCTCACTCACCCTTTCTTCTTTCCTAGAAGAGAAGAAATAGACGGTGAGTGTCAGCATCATGCAGCCCCCCTAGCTCCAGTGCGGAAACCCAACATGGGGACAGGAGGAGGGAGGGCCTCTGAGACCAAGTACTTACTGTCAAAGTAGCCCCGGCTGTAGGCGAACCAGATGCCAAAAACCAGGAATCCGAGGAGAATGAGTGTGACTAGGACAGCTGCCACGATGCCCCCAACATTCAACTCCACTACCAGACACAAATGAGCGGTGGGGCACATAAATGCTCACTTACGGTACCAACTACATGGTCAAAGCAGCAGGAAAAGGACCCCCACCAGGTCTGACCCCACCCTTGCCACCCTGCCTGCATGTACCAGCCTCCATGCGCACAGCAGCAGACATCACAGGTGTCCCGTATCCGTTCTGTGCCTGGCAAGAGTACTCTCCAGTGTCAGAGGCCGAGACAGGATCGAAGACCTGGAGGCAGAAAGCCGCCCTGTCCTGTGCAAGAAGCCAAGTGCCTGCCTTTTGTCCCTTGATCCTAAAGCCCAGCTCACCCTGTTGTTTGTTCATCCCCCCACCTTCAGGTGTTCCATACCTGTGTCCCCCCCTTTTTAGCCCATCCATCCATACCAGCTCCCCTGTCTTGGGATTCAGGCTGTAGGAAGAGTTGCTGAAAGCACGGTTTCTCTTGGGCTCCAGAGGCATCAGGGCCCCATCCCTGTACCACAGATACTCAGAGGGTGGGGAGCCGTCTGGCTCCGAACAGGTCAGCACTGCCCGGCTCCCGATAGTGGCGGAGGAGGGGATATTGACCGTGGGTTTGGATGGCGGCACTGAGAAGGAGAGAAGATGCTGACCACAGAGCAGGGAGGGCTCCTGGAGGCAAAGTGGCTGACGAGGCCGATACCACAGCCACCACGCTGGCCTCCCCCCATCACTGTGACCGAGTCCCGCCCAGAGCACCTGCACCATCAAAGAGCTCCCAGGTTCGGCAGAGCCAACCCAGCATTGGGAGAACCAATGATGCCAAGTGGGCACAGAAGACCTGGCACATACCAAGGACAATGAGCTGGACGCTGACCTCCCCGTAGGCAGTTCCGCCTTCATCAGAGACCATGCATGTGTACATTCCCGTGTCTTTCCGGGTCACAGAGTGGAAGGTGATGCCAGTGTTTGAGAAGGTAACTCTGTCCTCAAAGGGAGCTGCAGGGAGAGGAACCAGTGTAGGAGGAGGTGGAGAGCTGGGGGAAGTTGTGCCCCTGACATTGAGGCAGCTAAGCAAGGAGGTGGGAAGGCTCTGGGGACCTGGCACCCAGGTGGAGGACTCACCTGTGATCTTGTTGTTATAGCAAACGAGGCTTGTGATGTCACCCTGAGCAAACTTCCACTCCACTCGGGGAGAGGAGAAGCCAGAGTAGGAGCAGGACAACTTGGCGGCTACAGATGAGATCAATGTGAATGGGAGGAAGCAGCAGCAAATAGAGAAGGCAGGACCCCTCCACCCCAGCTCCTCCCAACTCACGTTTATCCTCAGGAATTTTGACCTCAGGGTTGGAAGTGTACACAGCTCCCCTGCCAGGCGCCAGGGAGCCTAGGAGGAGAGGCTTCTATCAGGAGGGACAGCACCTGGCGAAGGTCCTGAGCCCCAATGTGCAAGGACTTAAGAGTCAAGCTGTTGCCCATCTCACACCAATATCCTATCTAACAAAAGAGTAATATGCAAATTGACTGTCACACCAAGACACAAGATGGCCACCACAAGATCGCTGGCAGGGGAGGGCAGTTGTGGGAGACCAGGCCACCAAGGGAGGGCAGTTGTGGGGGACCCATGCCTGCAGGGGAGGGTAGTTGGAGGGGACAAGGCCTGAAGGGGAGGGCAATTGGAAGCCAGCAGTCCTGGATTGTGAGAGGGATGTCCAACCGCCCATTTAGGCCCAATTCCACTGGGCCTGAATGGGCAGTCGAACATCTCTCAAGGAGTCCCAATTTGAAGAGGGTGCAGGCTGGGCTGAGGGACACCCCCCACCCTGCCCCATGCACAAATTTCATGCACCAGGCCTCTAGTCTTAAATAATCTTTGTCAAATGCTTTTGCTACAATTGCAGGCCAATATTTTAGTGGAAATAAAATATTTCTTTCAAATGCAATTTATTTTATTTTTTATACTCCCCCCACCCCCACTCCGCTCCCCTGACTCCCAATAATCTAATTAGATTCCCACTAGTTGAGCAGCTCCCCAAAATGGCACTTCAAGGTTCACAACTTCTCCACCATCCTGGCAGGAGACTGGCCGGCCGGCCGAGGAGCATTTGTAGGATATCTGGTACATCTCAGCATGTTTCTCATACATGATATCGCTTGACCCTTGAAACAAGGGCAGACCAGCAGGACCAGTGTTACCACCCAATTTTACACACAGAACGAAGGCGACAAACCTAAGGTCACTTTGCTGGTTCTTAGATGGAGTCAAGACCAGAACTGGGCTCAGATCATTTCACCAGCATCTCCTTCTGCTCAAGGACAAGGAAGGATGGTGTGTGGTGGGTGCAGGACAGAGCAACTTCCACAGCAGGGCAGGAGGCAGGCAGCAGGCTGCCTGGAGGGGCCAAGGCCACCACTAGACGCAACAGGAACCAGGAGATGGGAGGGCATAGGGGCCTCAGACCATTGTTCTTGTTTCCAACACTCAAACTCATGGAGTTTCATTTGCAGCCTTGAGTCTGAAACCTGCCTTCTGAGGTAAATGCAAACACCCTGATATATATGGCATTTTTCTTTACACATAACTTAGCAGGGCCTTGATCCTGAGCTCCCTCTGCTCATCCAAAGGATGAACTTTAGGCTCTCTACACTCTCAGCACCGCGTCCCCCCCCCCCCCCCCCCCCCCCCCCCCCCCCCCCCCCCCCCCCCCCCCCCCCCCCCCCCCCCCCCCCCCCCCCCGCCGCCCAATCTCTCAATGCCCTTCTCTTCTCTTGCTCACTATTTATCTATCTATATTCTCCTCTCTGTCATTAGTGTTTATGGGCATTTATTTTAATTTTATAAACACTGTGAATTAATCTGAGTAAGTCTTCCCTCCCCATTTTACAGATGAGAAAATGAACTCATTCCAGGTTAGGTGGTTGGCCCTGCCCAGCTTCCCACTAGGAAATGGCAGAACTGAAATGAGCACACAGGTCACTCCCACCCCATGCGTGGGAGGGAAGACTTACCCAGATTAATTCACAGTGTTTGTAAAATTAAAATAAATGCACATAAACACTAATGACAGAGGAAAGTAGAGATAGATAGGTAGATAGCCCTCTGAGAACATGGCCCTGCCCAAGGACCAGCATCCCACCAGGGCAGCCAGCACCCACACCTGGCCCCCAAAAGGAGGACAGATGCATAAAGTCCCCTCCCCACCTACAGGCAGTGGTGGAGACCACTCGGGGCTTCCACATCCTACCCCTCCTTCCCACAGGGAATGGCCTCAAGAACACTCCCTAACACTGTCTTGGTGCAATAGCTGACATTTCAGTTAGCTTCCCAAAAACCCTACCTATGGCACCACCCAAATGAAGAACATAATTAAACTAAAAACCAACCTTTGAAATAACTGGCAACACACACACAAAAACAAAGCAAAACAAACAAACCAAAAGCCCACAAAACTTTAGCTAAAGTTCTTTTTGAGTCCTTTCAGATAATCAGATCCAAAACACATCAGAAATTACACATTTGCTACAGATACCTTCATTCTCCCCAGAAATCCTGACTGGTACCTAACCCAAGCTATTTCCTTGTTTAAAATACAAGACCCTGCACCTCAAACCTCCTCCCCACCACACAGACACACACCTTCCTCTGAGCAGGAATGCTGCCCACCTCACTGCCAATCTTCAGCACCCTCGGTAGCTGGGGATCCTGCCAGGACACCAGCCCATCTGGGCTGTCCAGGACTTCGCAGCCATCCTGGTCAAGTCCCTTCCCATACCTGAGCCAGCTACTGGGACCAGACTGCATTCAAACCCCATCTCTGTCACTTGATCACATTCAACTTCAGTTTGCCTATTTGTAAAATAGGGATAAACAACCCTGACCAGTTTGGCTCAGTGGATAGATTGTTAATCTGTGGACTGAAAGGTCCCAGGTTTGATTCCAGTGAAGGACATGTATGTAGCTGATGGATGTTTCTTTCTCATCAATGTTTCTAACTCTCTATCCCTCTCCCTTCCTCTCTCTGTAAAAAAATCAATAAAATATTTTTTTAAATGGGGATTAACACAGTTTCTTTTTCAAAGGGCTATTGCTGAAAGTTAAATAAGTTATCACAAAGGACTTAGAAGAGTGGATGACCCATAGAAAGGGCCAAACGATTACCATAGCTGTGTGGATGAAAGGGGGTCACATGCTACCTGACCAGCTCAGGGGAGGCCTGTCTGGCAGCCTTGCAAACTCAGGAGACCTAAAGTCACCACGAAGGATGGTCTGAAATTAAACTGTAACTAAAAGCAGTTACAACCTCCTAGGCTGGCATCTTCCCTGACAAAGCTGAGCCTGTTGTCTTTTTGCATCTATGGAAACATATCCTTGGAATGTAAAAGTAATTTTCCTTTTACTGGACCCCTCAAAGCACAAATCCCCTCATTGTTACTGAGTTTAATTGCTGACAGATCACTATCCTGCATCTACCTAAGAAGTGTATATCATTTACTTTTTATCCAGTTCCAGGTTCCCCCACTTTGCTTTTTCCCACCTCCCTAATCCATCACCAATGGAGTTCATGTAACCTACTTACTCAAGCATGTCTCCTCATTTGAATGTGATGTATAAAACAAGAATGGCAAAACCGCCATTTTCAATATATTGAGATTCTGCTTCCTGACAATTGTCGACAATTTGGCTCAAATAAACACAAAAATTCTTCACGGGTTTGGATGTTTTTACATTAACATTACTCGGCGTAGTGTGGAGGATTCCAAAGAAGCTCACTTGGGACCATCTTGGGGACCTGGACCCAGTGCTAGGATCCAGCAAGGGGGCCAGTGAGCCCACCAATTCCCTGCGCATTGGGTGAACTTGGATGAATTGTCTCTTGGATCTGGGACCTTCCCTTGCTTTGTTGGTGGAGGGTCTGCAGGGCCTGCCTTTATTTGAGCTGAATTTTAAAATCTTCAAGGTGGAACTAAGGTTAAGGGTAAGAACCCAGGCTAAGGCAAGACTAGAGGGGGATATGGGCAGCTGGTTTTGAGTTTGCCTTTTCAATTGTAATTGCTTTCTGAGAGTCTGAGCAAAAAGCTCTCACTATATAAATGTGAGCTGAACTCCTTCAGCTCCAAAGATAAAAGGGCACATGCTCCCTGCAGCCCAATTCTCGGGTGTCTTAGGTGACTAAGAAGAATCTTTGTGGAGGTGTCAGAGGTGCTCCCCACGATGTGCAGGAGCCCCATAGGGAAGTCCCAACTCAACCGTAATTAACTAACTGGCGTGGTCTGCCAGGGCCCCAGCCCTTCTGGTTGTGTTAGACAGCCAGGAGAGAAACTGAGGCACGTAAGAGGGTTGAATGCGACTCGAGGGGTGAGAGCCTCGTGGAGCTCAGTCCATAGGCAGCACACTTGGACCCACTATAGCAAACATGTCAAACTCTTGGCCCACAACGAATATTTTTGGGGCCCAGTCAATATAACTGTATGTAAGAAATGTTTTAATAAAAATTTCATAACTTGCCCTAACCAGTATGGCTCAGTAGATAAAGCATAGCCTGCGGACTGAAGGGTCCCAGGTTTGATTCCAATCAAGGGCATGTACCTTGTTTCTCTCTCATCAATGTTTCTTTCCCTTCCCCTCTGTAAAAAATCAACAAAATATATATATTTTTAAATTTCATAACTTAATTTGTATAATATCTGTTATACATAATTATTAATAATGAAGTATAATGATCGCTAATGACTTATTACTATAATCATGTTGCACTCATTTCCCTTATGTGCCTTACATGCAAGCAAATCATTTCTCTCCACTAATACTAGCAGTGAATATTTTAGCAGTCAATGGCCATGTCATTTCATTAGTCTTATGCTGACTTGTTTGGTATGCGCAACAGGAAATATTTCACTTTCGGAGAAAAAGAAAAATAGGTTTATTTATGTTATGCTTATTAATTTGTGCAGTTATTCAGTGTCTGGTAAGTTAACATTCAAGAAAAAACTTAAGCCGAAACCGGTTTGGCTCAGTGGATAAGAGCGTCGGTCTCCTGACCTAAGGGTCCCAAGTTCGATTCCGGTCAAGGGCATGTATCCTGGTTGCGGGCACATCCCCAGTAGGGGGTGTAAAGGAGGCGGCTGATCGATGTCTCTCCCTCATCAATGTTTCTAACTCTCTATTCCTCTCCCTTTCTCTCTGTAAAAAAAAAATCAATATAATATATTTTTTAAAAAAAGAAAAAACTTAATTTTTATTAAAATGTTCTGTTATTTTATATTAATGATGACTCATTTATTTCAGCCCTCTGTCTCAGGACCTTTGAGATGCAAATACCAGGAACTTCTTTAACTTTCACAATTTTTATTAAATCCTAGTCTAATTTAACAATATCTGATTCTATAGACATCGTCCTACTATGAACAGCTATAAAATAAAAACCCAGTGGTCAAAACCCCCTAAGAAACAAAGAGCAGTTGCTATGACGCCCACTGCAGCTAGCCAACCTGGCCCCTCCCTCAGCTCCACCCCAGATCAGCCTCTCCTACCCTGATTGAGGGTGGGTGGCTGCCAACCCCCCACCCGATTCCCCGGAGTCCCTCACCGAGGCCGGCCCGCTCTCCAGAGAGGACCCCCCCCTTCCATCCCCGCCACAATCCGGGGGCGTGGCCGGCCTGCAAACCACTGGTGGCTCCTCGCCCAGGCCAGTCTTTTAAAAATAAAGACCCACTGGCGTGCTGAGGCGCCTCCCCGTACTGGCTGTCACGTCCCGCCCGCTCCCCAAGTGGAGCCCCAAGCGGGAGCTGCTCCTGCTCGCCATGTGGCCCCAGCGGCCCCGGGTCACGTGGTGGCCTACCTAAGCCCGTTAAGGTTGCTGGGAAGGCCTGCGGGGCTCCAGCGTGTTGGGAGGCAGCCTGTTTATACCAGGAACTGGGTGCGCGGCTGCACACAGGCGGGAGACATGCACTGGGAGCGCAGCGCAGGCACCCTAAGGACATGTGTGGTGAAAACGTATGCCCACACCTTTGTGTGCATAAATACATCTGTTTCTCAGAAGCGGACCTGGAAAAGTGCTTTATCTGTAATAGGCAGTTTTCAAAATGTAACCCAGCACAAGGGATCTATAGCGAAAACACGCACAAGAGAAAAGGTTTTGGTACTAAACACAAAGCTGCAATGGAAGTGTTTATGCCCCAATTTACTGTGAATAGAATATATGGCGATATTTATCGTCTGGTGGGTCTGCTTGAAAGGTTTGGGTGATCAGTTCTCATTTCACAAAAAATAAAATAATGTGACTAAGTGATTGCTAAGTATGTGCTTCTAGGGCAGAGTTGTTTACCCCAATTGTGTACTTTTTGCATGTGTGTAGTACAGCAAGGCTGTTTATAAAGTGTAACTTGGGGAGGAGCCAAGATGGCGGCATAGGTAAACACCTACACTGCTGCCTCACACAACAATTTCAAAACTACAACTAAAAGACAGAACAGACATCATCCAGAACCACAGGAAAGCTGGCTGAGTGGAAGTTCTACAACTAGAAAGAAAGGGAGGGGCTCACAGACACCCAGAGGAGGTGCAAAAAGCTGAGGTACGGAGATGCGCGCGCTGAGAGAGCGGGTGCCCGAGTACCTGGCTGGCTTTCTCTGGCGGGAGGGAAACGGAGACTCCCAACGGCATTGAACCCCTTATCCTACGACACTAAACCCCAGATCCAACTGAAACTCATACGGGGGGAGTTTGGACTGTGAAAAGGGAGAAGTGCACAGAAACTTAGGGGAGTCGCAAAAGATAGGAGGGCGCACACGTGCACACACAGGGCGCCGGCGCCACACTGAGGACAGATTGCTGATTGTGCTGGTGGCTTTTGCGACTGGGCGGGAGACAGACCCTCCCAACTGTGCCACTTCTGAGTCCACTGGGCCCCTGTTTCGGGCAAAACCCTGGAGACCTAGAATCGTGTGGTCCTGGTGCGCAGGGGAGCAGGGGAGCTGGAAAGGCAGCGGGCTAGAGGCACTGCAGGCAGGCGCTCTGGCACAAGGACCGCTCCAGCCATTACCCAGTCACGTGAGACTCGGGGGCCGTGGAGGGCGGGGCCGACTGGAAGGCAAGGCGGTCCCTTAAGCCCTGAGACTCCACCCATCCCAAGCTCAACAGAGGCTTCTGTGGTCTTGCAAGTAAAAAAGTTTCCCCGACATAGTGAAAATGCCAAGACAAGGGAAGGGATCAAAAACAAAAGAAATGGAGGGAAAA